>JAMKCH010053745.1:0-52140 GCA_023653785.1 Ophioderma brevispina
ATTAGACGAAATGGCATTAGTCGAAATGGTTTTAGACAATCTGGTCATTAGACCAAGTGATCAGTAGACGAAATGACATTAGACGAAATGGTTTTAGACAATCTGGTGATTAGACCAAATGGGCAGTAGACGAAATGGCATTAGTCGAAATGGTTTTAGACAATCTGGTCATTAGACCAAGTGGTCAGTAGACGAAATGACATTAGACGAAATGGTTTTAGACAATCTGATGATTATACCAAATGGGTAGTAGACGAAATGGCATTAGACGAAATGGTTGTAGACAACGTAGTGATTATACCAACTTGGCATTATACGAAATGGTATTAGCCGATGTGGTGATTAGACGAAATGGTAATTAGTCTAAATGGTTAATAGACAAAATGAAATTAGAGTATGTGGCATTAGACTATGTGATTTTAGACAAAATGGAATTAGACTATCTGGATATTAGACGAAATGATATTAGACGAAGTGGCAATTCCCCACGTGCTTTTGTTCAAAACTTGTGGCGCCTGCCTCCAAGTGTTGCGTTTTTTGGGACACGGTATAGGGCGCTTCACAAATCTTAGGGACACAAAGGAGGTCACAAAATGTAGGACTTTGGGAAAAAATGCCCGGATTAAATATTCTGAGGAATTACTCACACAAACAAAAATATACATTATATTTGACATTTTATCTTTTAATAATAACGACTAAAAGGTTTATATCAGGTTCTTTTGCCCGATATCCTGTGTTTGAAGTCAAAAGGCTCTGTGTTACCCGGAATTTTTGTTTCTTACATTTCCATTTAGCTCATTTTATCGGCAATTTTGTAATTTGTCGATAAAACACTCGAAAACATCTCAAGATAGCAATATAATAAAATGCGGTTTTGAAACCTTTGTGCCCGCCTTAGCGCATGAAGCTGAGACATTTTTTGTCCTAAAATAAGAAGACCACGGACCTTAGGACTGCATTTTGACATGTAGTAATCCTTGGCCTTTTCCGGAGGATTAGTAAAATTCCAAAATCAAACCTTGTCCCGTATCGCTTGGTAAATATATTCCAAAAGTATATGAATCTGCATTGAGCTGGGTATCTGGTTACTTGAAATATTTAGTGTTGCCGTATTTCTTCAGTAAATCAACTCCCCGCAAGTGCTTTCGAAGATATGGTTTAATTTGTAATTCCAAGATAACGTATATCCACCATAATTGGGTAGCAAATTTAGACAAACCCGGACAACAAGACACGCACATATATGTGCATAGGCCTATAGCAATGGCCACTGCAGTACTAAATGCTGCATTCCTACATGCACTGATGCGTGGACTCGAACAATTGATGGCTTTAAGACTCTCAATGGATGGGTACGAATCCACAGTTATTCAAAGGTTAATGCGGACACTGATTCTACATTTTGAGCAATGGTTTAAGTCAGTTCAATCAGCTTTCTCGTTTAGCAAGGCAAGTGGATGTACATCACTTGTGTCAGACTCAAGCATAGTTTTACTTTGGTGATAAATAATTCTTTATCGGAATCCATTTTATGTGTTGGAGGGAAAACGCGATCACGACAAATGGAATTTTATTTCATACTATCCATACAGCAATGGACGATTTCAACGCTTGTGCTTGATTTCGCTGTACTAATAACCTAACTGAAGCACGTGTATTAGTACGAATCTTACAGGTTACAAATAACAGGTGGTAAGAATTCGTAATTGAAAAGTCGTTCTACACGAATCTACAGTTATACACTCACAGATGTGTGTTTACAGCACTCAGTTTAAACCCAAGGTTTAACGACTCGCTTAATTTTACAGTATTGACTAATCTATCACTATAAGTACGAATCTACAGGTATCCAAATAAGAAGTGTGTAAGAGAATTCGTATACAAACAGCAGGGTGTAACAATTCATTGAGGTATAAGCACGGTTAAAAAAACATGCAAAGAATCCGGAATACAAAATCTATGCGCGTAATTGCCCTGAATACAATTGTTATTAAAAGCAATGTTTAAGTCGGAGAAAGCACTCGAAGTATACAAAATCCTATCCAAATCCTTCTCGCTACGCTCGGGGATGCGGAAGCACGAATCAACACTTCTCGTGCTTTCCTTAACATCTCTGGGGCATTTTAGGGCATTACCTGGTTATTTTACGACGAAAGTAATTGAGAGTTCCGTCAAAGACCTAAGTCGCGTGCTGCGCCACTTACGGTGGTTCCGGGAAATTGCGTCGAGTGCGGTGATAGCCGTAGGACAAGCCTAAAGAATTGCCTAAGATAGGTTATCGCTAGCTACCTGCGCGGCCAAAAATCGGTAGTTGCACCGCGGATAACTTTGTATCAAGATCTTAAATAAGCGTTGCAAAGTTCTAGCAACGCATTGTGGAAACTCACAACGCGTTGCAGCCTTCACAACGCGTTGCGAAGGTCCACAAGGCATAGGTCATAAGTATGGTCGCAACGGTTTTGAAAAAGTACAGCGCGTGCTGAACTGTCACAACGCGTGTCAGCCAAACAGAATGCTAAATTTCTGTGACGTATTCAAATTAGACCCACAACGGGCTGTATGTTATGGTAATGCGTTGTGGAATCTCACAACGCGTTGCAAGCCTTCACACATCGTATTGAACATCGCCCACCCCCCCACCCCCCCCACGTTGTGAAGGTTTGCAACGTGTTGTGAAGGTGAACAGGTTGTGAAGGTTACAACGCGTTGGAAATTTCGGCAAGCGGTTGTGAATGGTCGCAGCAGTTGTGACTTTCTAACAAACGAGTGGAGCAATACGTTTTGGCTTGCGGGACCATCGCAAAGCGTTGTAAAGGCTTGCAAAGCGTTGTGAGTTTGCTGGGATACTTTGCAACGTGTTGTGGGTATAATTTTGAAATATGTCACAGAATTCAATAATTCTAATTGACCGCACAGTAACGCGTTGCAGCATATATATAATTACAGACGTCCCCAAAAAATAATATACAATCAAAAATTATTTTTTTTTGGCAAAAATTTAAGTTCACCTCAACTGAAGTTTACTGATTTCTTTTGTGAGGTGTTCCGGCTTTCATGAGATTGTTAGTTGGTGTAATTTTGGGGTCTGGTTCAGGAGGTATGGCTAATATCTGAGACAGTTGAAAAATATGTTGGGCCAGTTTCGGATATTACTGATATCACAAAGTTGCATTGATAAATCACCTTCAAGACATTCTTAATTGAAAAATTAAAATCAAAAAAGTAGGGTATAACTGCTGCTTCTTGTGATAGTAACATAATTTATTAACTTTCTAATGTTGCATTGCTAATAATACATGGCATTTGGGAAATTCAATTCAAATAGTCTTGTTGCCTAAGCTACTCTAGGTTCAGCAGAAGGTAGAACCATACAAACACCCTTGTTGTAAAGTAAAAAAATGAGCCTTTTGAACACCAAGCATCCTTTGCTTTATTGCTCTTTGTTGGAAAAACACACTGCGTTCTTCATATATTCCTCCCTGGCATCTTGGAGCAGTGGGGAATAGGGGACGGGTAAATTGTCCCTCCACATTAGAGCGTTGTCCACACATTTGTCCCTCAACAGACTGGTAGACTGTTACATTAGTTCCAGCAGTCAAATTCCCAAATGTCCATGAATTCATGATTATTGTCCCTCTGAGAGTGAGTCCCTCATTTCACCCACAATATAATAAGTTCTGGTGCTTTCACTGAAAAATATATATTGATTAGTTCAATGCATGAAATACATCCACTCTGATTGTACAATATTCTTTTGTTTGAAAAAGGCTTAATCCCACAATGATTGCGACATGCTATACCTTTAGTTTCTCGAAGCTTCAAGTGAAACTGGCCAAGTGGTATTTTATCTTTTGTGTCAACTGACAATATCTCCGCTTAGGGTCCCTCAAATTTGGATGAATAAAAACGAGGATTAGATTAGGATCTGGTTAACAAATAAAGTCAAAAATTAAAAAAAAAAAAAAAAAAAAAAATATTTTTATAATTTTTAGTTTGATTGTATAGTTTTTATTGGGACATTCTGTATATAAATATATATCTATATATTATATATAATTATATATATATAATATATATATATATATATATAGATATACGAGTCAAAAAAAACTATGCAACAAGATAATTTTTGGCCAAAAATTTAAGTTTATCTCAACTGGGATTTACTAATTCTTTTCAGGAGTGTTCCAGCTTCATGAGATGTTAGTTGGAGCTACTTGGGGGTCTGATTCAGGAGTTATGGCTAATTATGAGACAGTTGAAAAACCTGTGGGCAGTTTCGGCTATGATGATATAACACAGTTGCCAATGAAAATACCTTCTATCAAATTTTAAACATGATTTAAAAATTAAATAAAAAGTAGATATAAAGTGCTGCTTTTTGTGATATAACTTAATTTATAACTATCGCAATTGCTAATAAATACAGGAGCAGGGGGAAATCAATTCCCAAACAGTCTGTGGTCTCAGCTTTTACTCCAGGTTTCAGAGAAGTTGGAACATAAAAAACACCCTTGTTGAAAAGTAAACTGAGACCTTTGAAAACACCACCCGTCCTTTCCTTTTTGCTCTTGTTGAACACGCTTTCTTAATTCCTCCCTGGCATCTTGAGGCCAGTGGGGAATAGGGGAAGGTAAATTGTCCCTCCACATTAGAGCGGTGTCCACACATTTGTTCCCCTCAACAGACTTGTAGACCGTTTCATTAGTTTCAGCAGTCAAATTTCCCCATAATTTCCACTGCATGACATGAGTATTGTCCCCCTGTGAGTGAGTCTATCATTTCACCCACAAATACATAATTCTGGTGCTTTCACTAAAAATATATTGAGTAGTTCATGCATGACAATACATTTACTCTATCTGTACAATATTCTTTTGTTGAAAAGGGTTTAATCCCATGAGGTACATGCTTATACCTGTAGTTTCTTGAACTTCAGGTGAAAGGGCCCCAAGTGGGTATTTATCCTTGGTGTTCAATGACAATATTTCCGCTTAGGGTCCATCAAAATAGGATGGACTAAAAGCGAGGATTTAGCTTAGGATCTGTCTAACAAATAAAGTCTAAAATTTTCTGTTAAAAGGCACAGTTTATATTTTATATTTTTGTTGATTGTAAGTTTTTATTGGACAAGGCGTATATATACAGGGTGAGTAAAAAATTTTTTTTTTTTTTTTTTTTTTAATTTTTCTTTTTTTATATTTAATTTGATGCAAAAGATACTTCCAATCGGTTAAGTATCGGCCAAGCTACAGTCTTTTGAATAAATAGTCGCCTTTTCACCTATCCACGGATTCCATTTGAAGCACGGCGCCAAACTAAGCAAATGAATCCCAAAATAATGTAAGGGTATGTCTATGTTGATGTCAAAATAAAGTGGATCTTATTGGTGACCAAACCAGATAATGGTAAGATTTATTTGAACACCATTGTTTCAAGAGTTCATTTGGTACAATAGACATACTTTAACCCTCAAGAGGTAGTCACTGGATGTCTGTCCTTAATAATTTTAGTCATGCGTCTTCCCAAAAGGCCAATCGACCATTTTGGAGAAATTGAGAGATTTTGGCCATATTATGATGCTATATTCACAAGCTTTTTCAGATACCAAATATTGGGGGAGCAAAAATAACATTCCAATTTGTAGATTCATAGATTTTACTCCCTTCCCCCCCCTTTGGAAATCAGTATCCAAATGCCAAATGAAAGTCTTTCCAAACAGACCAATCGCATCGTCTGATTTGTGTACCTGAAAACCACGCATACGACAGTTAGAAAGTTATCTATCGATCAATGGGGAGATGCGAATCAAGATACTCTCCGATGTAACAAGGGGTAGCATATAGAAGGTCTGGTCGAAGTAAAATTGGAAATCACACCAATAAATAAACTCCCCATAGACTCGTGTACAAAATGACCTCACACCAAACGTCGATTTCTCCGCTATAAAGCGACGGTACTTCAAAACTGAATTTTTTTGGAAGATTAGCACCATCCTCTTACACAAAAATGAAAAAGTATATGATGACGGCTGATTTTTTCTTGTAGCTACAGAGCATCGAAAGATGTGCATGTTTTCAAAACGTTTACGCCTAGTTGAGTGTTACTAGAAACTAAAATTGTAAGCAGTTTCCCCAAACCCTCAGAAATTAACAAAAATTTTTCTTTTTTTAAAATATTAACAACCCAAATGGGTGTACTAGTCAACATAAGATTAATTTCAAATTTCATTAAAGGAAAATCATCAACCATTTATGACTCTTATTTAGGACGGGCCATATCCGGGACGCCACCACGTCTTGGACATGAAGTCGGCGGGGGTTACCCATCGTTTTAGTGGTGTGATTCCTGAAGAGACTGGGAAAATTTCTGAAGACACAGATTTTCATATATTGAAGTTTTCATCAGCAACGAGCCATTTAGCAAAATTAAAGACCAGAATGAGTAAACCATGCTCTCCAGCAATGTCTATTATTTTGCTATCTGCTGAAGATAAGCACATTTGTGAAAGAAAAGATCTGGTTCAGACGCGATGGCAGAGGAAGCACTACAAAAGACCTGATTCTACAAAATGGCATTTTAAAAGCACCAATTTAAAGGAATAGGGTGTTTTAAAAGATTATCCACCCAATTCACGTGCATTGGGCGGATTCCAGCAGAGAGAGAGAGCGACCTGAAAAGCACCCAATTCAGTTAAATTGGGTGTATTTCACCAAAAGTGGCATAACAAAGAACTTTAATCCAATTATTGTGCAAGGTTAGTAGTTTTTGCTGTTTTAGGGGGGGGGATGTAGAAGTCGTTTTCGTGGGGGGTCCATATTACACATGACTGACAACTTTTCTTCTGTGATTAAACACTGACGGAAAATTCTAATCAATCACAACACATCATGGATAGAAGTGTGTGTGCAAGGTACAGGCAACAGTGAACATGTTGAAACTGCCTTGGAAATGTTGATTGGTATGTCTATTTTAATCAGAATCTTGCTAATCATTGATTTTTATATCATGCAGGACTAAAAAATGAACCCATTAAACGTGTGGCTCATGCATTTCCATTTTCTTTGCACTTGGATCATTCTAAAGTCATGAAAGACACCACGATCCTCGTGAGACAAATGCTCGAGATTCATGCACAGTCCCATGTCATGCATACGGCAAATGCGTGATACCTCATCTAAGATTAGAGGCATAGTTCTTTGTGGAAAGCCTTGTAAGCTCTTGTACATGTTGTAATATGCAGCTTGATGCACCCCAACAGTGTGGATTACCCCCCCCCCCCATGTTACTGAAATGTGCCCATAGAAGTATTTTTTTTAAAAAGACATGTACGGCTACATGCTATGACGTACTAGACCTATGCCTATATGCCTGTCCCTCTTGAATGTGAGCATTTGTAAAACAAATAAGAGTACACATTTTAAACATACGAGAGTGCAAGGCTGCAAAATGTTGATCACTGTGACTGTACACGTACGTCTGCGATAGTGAGTCATGAATGTCATGATGTAAAACCTGTGATCAAGCCTAGGCTAGCAACTGATTCGATCGCAATATTGACACCTAAAAGGCTAAAACTTACGATATCTACTTGCAAACCTCTTAAATCGGCTCAAATTAATCTCTACGATGCTTAAACATTGCAGACAACATTCATCTGTAGGAATCACACCACTAAATTACTCCCCATAGACTCGTGTACAAAATGACCTCTCACCAAACGTCGATTTCTCGGCTATAAAGCGACTGGTTACTTCAAAACTGAATTTTTTTTGGAAGATTAGCACCATACCTCTTCAATAAAAATGAAAAAGTCATATGATGAAGGCTGATTTTTTTAGTTACAGAGCATCGAAAGATTTGCATGTTTTCAAAACGTTCACGCCTAGTTGAGTGTTACTAGAAACTAAAATTGTACAGTTTCCCCAAACCCTCAGAAATTATACAAAAATGGCACAGACAAAATATTTACCACCCAAATGGTTTGTTACTAGTCCACACATTATGATTAATTTCAAATTTCATTTAAAGACACAACTCATCAACATTTTCTGACTCTTCATTTAGGCAAGGCCCATATTCCGGACGCCAACACTGTCTTGGCACTGACGTCGTCTGCTACACCTAGTTTATTTAGTGGTGTGATTCTAATTAGTACAATGTGTGTAGCTGTATCTGAGACGATTTTGCCACACTAAAAATATAAAGGTGTTGAATTTTGACATCCTTTTGGTGTGATCCTCCAAGAACACCGGCGGTGTTAATTTTAACACCCTAGCTTTTGCAGTGCATGTAGAAAAATTATTATTCACATTATCAGCCATCTCAATTATAATACATGATTAATGGTACATTTAAAGATTACTCATTGAAATCACTCAATATAATGGAATGCAACCCGATTACACTTCATTTTATTGAGTAGATGGAGGAAATTATTTTCCTTTCAATTCCAATAACGAAAGATGTTTAATATGAGAAAATTATCATTCTGCATTTTCAATAAATACCACTTTGGTAATCAGAAATTTTGGAAATTTGAATTGAAATTAAACGTCAGAAGTCTTGAAATACAAGTTAACCATTGAGCACTGCAGGAGAAATGCCGGCAAACTGCCATCTTAACCTCAAAATGGTTTGTTTTTTACTGAGAAACTTTTCAACTGTACGAGTGCTGTGACTCCAAAGGTGAAACATATACGCAATGGTCTGTTTGATGACAAAAATAAAATAATATCCATGGGAATGTCAATTTTTACGATTTTTAGAAACGTCATTTGACACTAATTGCCAATAATACGTGACTCTTCTTATAGTTTCGTTATTAAAATGATTTTCGTCCGAACGCCTCGTAAAATTAATACAAGTATAAATGACTTGATAGTAAGATAAAAGCTTTCTTTTTGATAAAATAGTGATCTTTGATTCCTTTTACTCTGCAAAAAGTATCAAAATATACACTTTCAAGCAATAAACAGATAAATCACAACTTCTTCCACTTAATGTTTATGGAAGTAATTATGTCCAATAATTAAACGTTAGACTTACACTTTGGATGTCCTTAGTGTACTTACACATGTAGCCCGATGCTGCAATTTGGAAACACAGCAAAATACTGTGAATTTGATGTCCAATTTACCAGGCGTAGAAAACGACTACAACTGGAGCTTTTATTCGATTTTTTTTCGAGTATCAACATTATCGTACATTATTATGAATTTTCAATTATACTATTAAGTACTACGGTTTACAGGAAAAATAATATACATTTTACAAGAAAATTCTGACAGCATTTCTGCTAACAAAACCCCCCGTAAAATACAGCTTTTACAGGTTTCCATTCAAATTAATATATTTATAGCTTGATGTAATATTATATTAAGTTTGATTAAATCAATCCTAATTACAAAATAAAAACTAGAACCTCATCAGTCCTCTTTTCTAGCTTCATTGGCATATTTTGCCTGTAAGAGATGATGACGGCTAGAAAATCATACAAAAGCATATTCATTTATAGCTCCCTCAGCAGGCAAAAGTATGTTTAACATGTTCAATACCACCGTCTGAGGCGATCGATCGACTCTTTTTGAGTACGCCCCGGAGTACGCCAAACAGGTGAATGCGCATTCGTCTCCTTTGACATAGAAACAGAGGAGGTTTTTTTATTTTTTGCAAACAGACCAATCACTTATAATTAAATTTGACAAGGAAAACTAAGGATATTTGAATTGAAAGCGTGCTCAAAATGAAAAAAGTTTCAATGTCCATTATGTACACATAAAATCATTTTCCTAAAATGTTTCAAATTTTAAATATGCAAGTTCATAATTCGCTAAAACTTCAATCGCCGATATCTCGAAATGTGACTTTTGGTCGATTGCGTTTGGAAATTCCGTGACGATATGTATAAGCACTCACCTCCTCCAAAACTTATACTGTATCAAGTTTTTTATTTTCACACTTATTATGAGTGATGAGGAACGTAGAAAGGTAGAGGGCCTCTATGGTAAATTGTGACTGAATTTGTTGGGGTTTAAATAGCTCACATTCATTCAAAGTAGAAGCTCGACTTTTTTGGACACTGATTTCCTTAGCCGTTCATTTTAATGTGAATCCGTGGACAGAGGAGAAAACCGACGACTTGATTCAACGACTGTAACTCGGTCCTACCTAACCGATGTGATGAATCGTTGCAGGAAATGAAAGATAATGAACTAAGCTTTCAATGCGACGGCCCAGGAGTAGACGGGCATTGTTTTTAATCCACAATTCATTGAATTGATGGATTATTGCCATCGAGAGGCGCGTATATATTCTGCTCTTATTTGCGAAATAGTCGGGGGGCCGTTTTATGTCCGTTTTTCGCCCAAATTCGGCAAATTGTTCTGGAGCTAAGGGCCTTTCGCCGTAGGTTTTGTTTTTTTTTTGGAATTTTAGTGACGGTAGTCAGTTTGGGTAACTTTTTTTGTATCTTTGTTGTCAAGTTTTGGACTCATTTGATGCCTGCTTGTCGTCTTTCTTACTGAATGCTATTGGTTTATGTGTGCACCTATTAACCGTTTCTAGTGGGGTTCTTCGGCGAAAATTAAATGGTGATCATTTACCATATCTACCAGGGCTTACCAGGGAATGAGATAAACACAATGCGAGGTTCATTGACTTGAAGTAATTTAGTGTAAACAAATTTCCCTGTATGAAGGTCGCCCGACTAATAGAGTACCAAAGAGTGTTTTACTTGAGATCAGACTTGAGTTATGTTAATAACTCGGGTATTTTGCAACCAAGTCTCAATAATTTTCAGCAAAAGTACAATTTGCCTACTTTAGTGAGCAAAACTTCAAAATATTTAAGTCCGTAACTTAGCAAATTTGGTATCGTGGTATCGTCATTTGCAGAAGGCAATCCTTTTTTCCATTAGGGCATTTTATACTACATGCAAGTGTTTATGGATAGGATGGGTGAAAATTTGGGGTTGTTGGTTGTTGGTTTCGACGGCTAAGTTATGCTTTGTGTTGATGTATATTGGTTTTATATTTTTGGAGTCTTTGAGAAACAATTTTGGTGTATGCTGAGAAACCTTATTGGTTGTCATTATTAATTTCTTTTGCTATTTTCGATACAATGGAACTTGCGGTGACACTGTATACCATGACCATGCCCAGCGTGGCTGTTCTCTAAACGCTGTCACTACTTTACCAGTTTTTAAGGCACTTGGAACTGTTGAAAACCAGTTCTGGAATTTATACGTGGTCCTTGAAAATTGAAGGCACTTAATATAATATATTAGAATTTTCTAGATTAATATTCGATCCTATAATATGATAAACACAAGAGGGTATTCACTTGCGACCGCGGTGGGCATATCAGAATATTTTTAATAAACCTTACACATCTATTGCAGTTGGGACACAAACACCTTGCCTTACTTTGACGGGTTTTAGATTTTTGTGTCGAAGTGGTCCCTACATGATTGGCCTAAATCGACTTTTAAACCTTTATATCCCGCTTCGTTGAAAAGCGGAAATGTTTAAATAATTTGGCGGAAGCATATCAATACTAAGTGTAAATCTCTGGAACACTCTGCCATAAATTAATATATTTTGACTAGGAATATCCTAGAAAAATTGTTCAATAAGAGTCAGCCAAATTTGTCACTAATATCCTCTATTTTTGATAAGGATAATTCCCTCAAAGTGTCCGAAACATACGAATTAATATAGAATTGTTTTTAAAACCCCCGTAAAAACCCCGACATTTGCTCTGCTACAGTATGTCATGACCCCCTCTGATGCCTTATTACGTGTGTCAACAAGCCGTCCAATGTATTGCTGTAAAAAGATATGCATATACGATTGTTTCAAGCTTGCTGCATTACCGATCATTGTAAGGCATGCCGTGGTAACTTGGAGTGGTGAATGTAACTGTTTGTGTACATTGCCGATTACCCTTCACACGTAGTCAAGAAACCCACTGACCCAATTCTCATATTGAGTATATAGAGATGCTTCTAATGATCCTATATGGCCTTTGACCCATTTGTCAATCACATAATAAAAGACTTCTGAAACTAAAATGCTAATGACAAACTAAAGGAACCACTGGTCCAGGACGTTTACTGGTATGGCTGGAGAAATGACGCTATGATGACCATTGCCCTTTTGACCTCTATGGCCCTATGTGACCGTTTGACCCCATTGGCAAAATCACATTACGAAAAAATCACTTTGTGGGTTTTGTCCGCGATTGTTTCATTCACCGTCCTTTTACATACGGATATGAATTTTGGGGTGGTGGTAGATCTCCGACGTTTCGAGGTTTTGTGGTCACGATTTGGAGGGGTCATTTTGGGGTCAAAGGTCATCCAGGGGTCCGTTGCGGGTAACTTGCCCGTTCTTTGACGTAATGGATAGGAGTTTTGGTATTGTGGTAGAATTTCGCCGTACGAGTTTTATGGTCAAAATTTTCGAGGGGGTCATTTGGGTCAAAGGTCATTCAGGGGTCCATGGAAAATGATTTTGGTGTTGAGATAAAATAAAAGGTATACAATTAAGAAAATAAGTAACACATTCTTAGGCAAAAATAAGATACCTTTGGTTTCTGACATAGTTTTTCTCCTCTCCCGACTTTCTGATGGACCAGCACAGCAATATTTTTATATTTAACCATTTACTGGCTATAGGCTATGCGTGTCTTAGTGTTAACAAATTAACTCCAGTGTGCAAAGGGCTAGGCCTACAAGATGACCCTGTGGATTTGCTGTTTGCCTTTTTGAAGATTGCTCCATCATTGCTGTTAGTGCAAAAGTGTTTGGTTATAATTATTTTAGTGCCTGGTTGTGGACTTTGTTCCACTGACAGTCCCTAAACGATGATTCTGTCAGCACGGCGGAGCCCTGTCAATTTTTTTCGGGAAGCTTTATTTTTAAGAAGCTCTATCTCAGGTGGGGTCAGTTCATATGTTTGTAGATGGCTCCGTTTTTCAAGTTAGGAGCCTTTCAAGTTGACTTTTACTTCGACTTTTCATTTTCAATATTTTTTATTTTTTAAATCTCCATAATTATTAGTCCTACCTGACAGTTTCCTTATGGCGCTGTCATAACGGCGGAGCCTGTCAATTGTTTTCGGGACAGCTTTATTGTAAAGAGCTCTATCTCACTGATGCAGTTCATAACCTATGTAAGATGGCTTCGTTTCAAGTTACGAACCTTTAAAGTTGGACTTTTACTTCACCTTTTTTCATGGTCATTCTATAACAAATCAAGATGTACTTAGTTCCTACGGACAGTTCCCCTTAAATTTGAACCTTAATTGATCTTTAAGACATATCCATTGGCTGTATCCTCTTGAGGCGTATTACCTGAAATGCTCGCTATATGTTTTTTAAAATCTCCCTGATTCGAATCAAATCTCCGATTCCAATATCAGGGTCGTTTTCGGGGTAACTTAACCCGGCTTGACGTATGGATATGAGTTGGTGGTAATGGTGGTAGAGTTTTGCCGTACGAGTTTTTTGTTCATGTTTTCGAGGGGGTCATTTTGGGGTCAAGTCATCCAGGGGGCGTTAATCGGGTAACTGGGCCATGCTTTGACGTATGTATATGAGGTTTGGTATGGCGGTAGAGTTTTGCCGCAAAAAAAAAACGTACCACTTTTGTGGTCACAATTTCGAGTTAGGAGTCATTATTGGTAACTTGTTTCATACCCATGCTGTGACGTATGGATATGAAGCAACCAGGTGCTAATTATGTCGAATACGTACCTTGGTTTCTGTTCTTAACATTATCCAGTATACTCATCTAACGGGTCTACTCAGCTAGCGAAGACCCACTTGCAGCGCGGGCTCCACACTAGTATCTTAGCAATTTCTTCTGCAAATAGTTACAGTGACCACTCAAACATCTCAAATGAACTTGTAGGACTCATAAATAGTACAGTTTGACCTCAATGACCTAAATGACCTTTGCCCCACGTTCAAACCTTTGAACATCCATATATTTATACCTGTGGTCTGTCCGTCAGTCTGTCACTGTGTCTGTCTGTCTGACTGCATATGTACTGTGAGACCAAGGCTTGCAACCTTCCTGCAACTTGTTGGGTGGGTGGCCCTTGACCTTACGAAGACCGAGTCTGTATTGGTGTAGTGGATCAAGGTCATCAGGGTTCATTCAAAGTCAAAGGAGCCCCATGGGTAAACTTTGGTGTATTCATGCGAAACGTGGTGGGCGGGGTCGATTGTTGATGAAAATTTAAAGGTCATGGCAGGTCATCAGGGGTCATTCAAGTAGGAACCACGCGCAAAACACAAGGGTCTTCAAAGCCAGTTGATCGCAAAACACAGGTGGATAGCCAAATCCTAGTAACGCCTAGTAAAATCCTCTTAAAGACACCGGGTCCCAGACTCTTATGGGTAGGTACAGAATGAAATTTTATGGCCCATATGCCCTATTGACCTCCAATGACCTACTTGACCTTTGACCCCAAAATATCTAAATTTCTTCCAAGTTAAGGTGTATGACCACCAAACTTGCTAAAGATAACCACTCACTGGCCCAGACCCGTGGGCTATATTCCCAATTGACCTGTAATGACCCTACATGACTTTGACCCCATAACTAAACCTTCTCCTACCATCCCAAGTGATGCTTACTACTGAATCATTGATGCACTCGTTACAAAATTTTCTCAACGGTGACATCGTCTAAACAAAGACTAATACATTAGACCAAGCAACCGTGCCAGGAAGGGACAAACAGGCCAGTTCATGTTGTCGTACAAAAACGCTGCTCTCCAACTCATTCTTCAAAAAACCATATTGACTGGAATAAATGCCCCCAGACTACTATCGATCAGACTACTACCCAGCCTTTAAACAGACTCTGGCAAGCGACTATAGCGGTTCTCGCCTCCATATTTAGCACCACTTCTCTCCACAACTCCAGTTAAAATACCATTTTGGAGGTTTCCATAACCAAGAACCAAGATGATGCCACATACTGGGTGTCCCCTCAAAAAACGGAACCCTCAAAGCGCACTCTATTTCACGAAAGAAAGAGTAAACCAAACAAATTAATAAACATCTGAAGTGCATTTCATTAGGTTTCCGACACTGAAAAAAATCGTTCCAAAGGAGACATATTGACCGAGTTTATGTCCGATTGAAAATTTTGGTCACTTTGTTCATTTTATCCACTGATTGTTACTGTTTCAGTAGTCTTTAATCAATACCCATTCTCCAAGCTCATTCTTTTGTTTAGGGTTTCTTTGGGGGTTTTTTGCGACAAAGGTCATGTCTGATATTGGAAAAGTTTAGTTTCATTATTAGAAATTCCAATATTTGCCTCATTCTTCTTTACTCTGATCCGCCCCCCCCCCCCACCCCACACACACACTTGGGAACTTGGCAGCCTCTAAGACGGATGCCGGCTTGCGTTCTCTTTTCCATTTCAAATCATCCCACTTCTAATTCTTGTCGTTGGATGCTTGCAAAGAGGCATTGGTTATTCTTTTGGCGAAGATCCCCACATTTGACTCCGTTAGATTTCATCAGAGGGAAATATTAAAGAGTGAATGTATGCACAGTCAAACCACCAGCAAACTTGCAAGAACTTGCAAGCATCCGAAGGACACGAATGATTAGAAGTCGATTATTGAAATGGAAAAGGAGTGCAAGCCACTCCTCTTCATGGTCTTAGAAGTAGCCAAACGGAGGGGGGTAGAGCAGCGCCGTTAAAAAGAATGAGGACAAGAATCTTGGACGTTCTAAAATTAAACTAACCTTTTCAATATTCAGAACTGATCTTGTCGCACAAAAAACAAAAGAAACCGTAAGAAGAAAGAATGTCCTTGGAGAAGATGTATTGTCTAAAGAGAGATCGACAGTAACAACCCGTGGATAAAATGAAAAAGTGGTTAATAAAAATTTTCAATCGACCATACTCGGTCATATGTGTCCTTTTGGAAAGATTTTTTCGGGGGTTCGCGAAACTATGAAAAATACTTTATCTGTGATGAGTTTCATCAAAAACACTCCAACAAAAATGACCTATTATAGTATAAAAATAAACAACTACACTTCTACATCTTAATTCTAGAAAAATAGCAGAAAAAATATGAAATATCCAGAGTTCACAAATTAATTGTGCTCTTTAAGGTATTACAGGCATGTGAATCATTATAATTTAATGAAAATACCTATTAGCTTAAGTTATAATGATTAAACCAGTTTCGTGATAAATACCTCAAAACGATGTGTGAAAGGCGGCCAAGATTCACTTAATGCCCTTTTGTGAAATGACTATGTGACTACCTAGTCACACCAAAACACACAAAGAAACTTTGGCAGGCTGAACCTGCCTCTATGAGGAGTTTCATATTTCAAAACGGCCACCAAAAACATGAAAACACGGTGTATTACACACTAATGCCTCTTTAAAGGCAAAAGCCGGTGTCACCTAATTATATACTTTGTCATGCACCTGGGGTGATTAGATGTGAAGTAAAGTAACACATAAAAATGAATGTAGTAGCCTTTCAAGTGTTAGATAGAGGGACTTTATGTAACAGGGTCCTATGACTTACTATACACTAGACCAAAACCACAGCCTCCTTAATCACTGATCACCTTGAACCGCATAACCATGGTTCTGAGTCTTGATGTGTTGACGGAGGGTACAAGTGAGACCAACAAGCTTCTTACTACGCCTGTGTTGTGAGAGCTTCACATAAGTTGTTGTTAAGAACTTACTAACACTCCAAACCACACAGGTGCTTGGTTGGGTCTATGTGGGCTCAGGGAGGGAATGCCCGGGGAGGTTCTAATGCCTCTCCTGTTCGGCATATATGCCGGCCGGCTGGAGTGCGGGAGCCTGTCGTTTTGTCTGGAAAGAAAATATTGTGTCTGCGCACAGGATGCAGATGTCAAGGGAGACTCAAAGGGCCTTTAGATGGGATTGCCCCTTATTGTGAGGAGAAGCCATCAGCGCGAAAGTCCATCCGGGGCACAAGTGTATACTTACGTCTGCATGGCCGTGCCAGGCGTCGCCTTTGAGTGACCTGGTCTGGAGCGCTCAGGAGCACTGCGATAGTCATGTTTACTTAGGAGTCACATTGGAATGCAATCTCTTATATAAAAACCACATCAGAAGCAGTGGGGACGCTATGGAGGGGCAAGAGGAGGGGCACATGCCCCGCCGACACCACCTCAGGGGGCGCTGAAATGATGTTTCGGAAAAATAAAAAGAAAAGAAATACCGTTGTTGTGATTTTTGTTGTATTGTAACAGGAGTTCATTGCTTAAGATAGTGAGATAACTGCGAATCTCTCCGAAAGCACTCAAACATACTACACAAACTGGAGGTTCACGCGGGCCTCCGTCACCTTTGACACCGCCGGGTAGTATAGTTCACTGACTTCAAGATAATGAGATAATGAAATCTCTCCGAAGGCACTCACAACATGCTATTTAAATCAAGAGCTGACACAGCTCCGGAACCTGGACCCCACAAGGGAGTGTTGTAGAGTTCATCGACTTCATGATTGCCTTTTTCTTTTTTTTTTTTATTTTTGTCTGAGGTAACCGGAGCTCTCCGGATGCCGCTGAAACATGCTAAAACCCAAGAGCACTGGGGCTCCGACCTGGACCCTGCCACGTTCAGCATATTATATGCTTCAAGGATAATGAGATAACCGAGAGTTCTCCGAGGCTCAAGCATGTTAAACTCAAGAGCTTCCGGAGTCTCTCCCCTTGAACCCCCACAAGGGGCTTTTCCCCATTACCCTGAATGCTCACATGCCTGAGATCGACGGCGCTTGCCCTGTGCTGTGCATGTGTGAGTATGCTTGCCCTGCATGGGAGGGGGCAATCCAGAGGATTTGATGCCTCCTGCCGGGCTTGTCGCGGGGGTCTTCGGCCAGCCGCCAGCGGACAAATTATAAATGCAGCAGCGTTAAGCCAGCATGAGCCAGATGCCAAGTATCTGGTATGGAGCGCCCTGTGTTTGGATAGAGGCCGGCTGCGCTCGAAAGCCATAGGTCGGGGTAGTTTCAGAAGTCCGGTCCTTTGAAATAGTCTTTAAGGAGTTTGGGGAGTTGGCATGTGGAAAGAAAGACTTGCTGTCAAATAGTGGCATCTATTGGTATCGATGGCTTCTCACGGGCTGAGTGGCGGTGCCTCAGCGATTGAGATCCAGTATCGGCCGATCAAAGGTTCCTTGCAGAAGTGAGTCTACCTGGAAGAGGAGATCAGGAACTGGACCATCTCTTGGTCTACCCATTGTTGGTGCAACGATGCACAGACAGGACCTTGCAGAATTCAGTTAAGCAGCCAGACATTCTACCCACCTCTGGCTAGATCATATGTGAGAACCACCGTGTTGGGCCTACGATAAAAAAATTTCCAATTTATAATAATCATTGGTATTGTTCAATTGGCGATCCTTTAAGCAATGTTTTGATTTCTCGTGGTATCGAGCTTAAATGCGCTCCTTTGATGCAGAAATTGATTCTCTTCTTTCCTCCTCCCTTCTTGAGTGCAAGTGTCTTAATTGTCTTCCTCTGTAGCAAGGGTTGTGATTTGGGGCTTTCTCTACTATTATGTCAGAAAACTCTTATGGCATCAACTCTCCTGATGGCACTTGTATCTAGTCCACCATCATTGAACTTCCAACATGATCATCTGGTGGGGAGGAATTTCTTGGCCCTTGCCACATCTGCCTGGTACCAAATCAGGGCTTGATAATTGGCTCTCTGGATGTGCTCCTCAACAAATCTCTCATACGATTGCTCTGGCACATCATCGATCTTCCCGGGCTTAGGAAGTCATCGATATACTTGTCACTTTTGACTTAACCCTCGTCTACCTGAGTCTTTTTTTGTAACAATACTCCCGACCCCCCCCCCCCCCTGAATTTCGTTACTGAACAGCCGATTCCTGTAATTTGTGGTACCACGGTGTAGGGCTGTCGAGTTTCTTCTTCACATTGGTACAAAATAAGTGCCAACATCCCCTTTATGAATGTCACTATGAGGTCATACTTGAGAAAGTATGAAAATACATGTACGAATATAGGGTGGAAAATTGATATTTCGCATTTTAGCGACTCAAAACATTATTATAGCACCTAAAATGCTTTCATTTGGATAAACTAGTCAGTTTCCATCAAGTAGAGCCAAAAACCGCTGAAAATTGGATATTCCTAACATTTTTGACGAAAAATTGACTTTTTCCCCTATGTGTGTCTATGGAAATGACAATTTTGCTAACTTGCCGACTTTTATGACGTCCTTGTGACGTATAATGCTAGCATGTTGGTACTCATTTTGGTATAAATGGGAAAGAGAGACATAGCTAATATGTACCAATCAAGTGCCTGTTGATTTTTCTGTGTTGGTGCTGGCATGTTGGTCACTTCTCTCCCGAAGGGGGGTGGTTGCTTTTGGCAGCCCTTTTGAAAAAAGCCACCTCACCGTTTAACCCAGGTGTGTATTTTTGCAGACAACTGAATTCATTGCTTTTGGTATAACGTCACAAAAATGGTTGTTCTCCAAAAATCCCCGGGGTGCGGGGGGGGGGGGGTCATGGTAGCCCGTAGTCTACTTACTTGTAAAGTATCAAACATATCGCCATCCATATCGTCATAGATTATGAGATTCGCCAATGATTTAACACATTAATAATGAAAAACATTATAATTAGTTATGTGTTCGTTTTTTTTTCAAGTTGATCTAGGCCATATCGTATATGTTATTTATCTTAATTTTTCAGCCTTTATGCCTCACAACAGATAATACCATGGTATCTCAAAAGAATGTCAAAATATTCGTGAACAGAAAATCATAACTTCAAACCAGTTCTATATTTTAAATAACGGAAGCTAGAGAAATTTATCAGATGAACTCGTTTATAGGGCTTAAAAAAGAAAATTACGATTTGCCATGTTCAGCCATTCAACCTCAAGATATTGAAAATGTGTGAATGTAAGACCAGTTTTGTTAGTACTTTTGCAGGTGCTAAGATATTACATACAATTTGTGTTACAACTGAGTCCATTTAATTTATTTCTTGCAAGAAATCTAATGAAGAGGCATTTCAAAGACATATTGATTTTGAACGTGTGTTCAGCTTGTATCAAAACTGTTGCATGAAAAGAAACATCCATTCAAGCCTGACCTGTTTTATCCAACCGTTAGGCAGTTGATGTTACATGATCGTCATGTTTTCTACATTCCTTCTGAAAATGAAGGATTTGGGTGAAGACATGATGCAGATAATTAGATAGATTTTCTAGGGCTGATCTATTTTCACCCATTCCATTGGGATTTGCGCATTACAGTTGGGTTTTCACTCCATCCTTTGAATATGGTGACAAATCTTTCTGACGTTTGCTTCACATGAGAAAAATTTCCATAATCAAATTCGGATGAATTCAATGATAATCAGTGCATGTCAATTATTATAATTTATCAGATTATTAATTTTAAACATTGTAAACATTCGAAACGTCACTATCACTTGGTCCCGATAGTACAAAACAGATCTCTTTTCAATAACTTATTAAACCTCTAATAACTATTTTAAATTCAAGTACTCAATCCGTCGTAAGCTGGAAAAACTTTTAAAGCCATTCATCTACAAATGCAAAGGTAGAATCAATGTTAAAGGAAGCTAATAAAAAACTACATACATAAAGTCGTGGTCCCCACGTGTAGTTCATTCACCGTATTAACTAATCCGACGCATTAAAAAACAAATCCACTAAATTCCCCTCACGCCTATTGGACCCCCATTGTAAATCGTCTCCCATCTGGCGAACATAAGTCACTTAATACCGGACCTAAATTGATCGGTTTAGTGTTGGATATAAATTTGTCGTGTGGACGCGCGTCGGGGTTAACTCTTTCGGACCTAACTTGGCTTAAGTCCGACGATTTAATGGCCGAAGAAGAGCAGGGTTAAGGTCCGGCGTAACTTTAATACCGGTATGGTAAGTACGTGGTAGCGCGTTCTAATCGGAATAACTGGGCATTTTCGTGTTTTCCGAAGTAAAACACGGAAAGCAGTGTTTAGTCGGGGTGGGCGACTCTGTGCACCCTTGGAAAAAATGGGGAGACATTTTGAAGGCAGGGAAACATGGGGCAAGGAAAGGATGAAAAGTAAGAGAATTGAGAGCCAGGGAGAATTGGGTGTTGGGATGTTATGATTTTACAGCATGCAGAGGCTGACACCGTCTCATTGTGCGACTCAAAGAAATAAGTCAGCCGCAAGCGGAAGGCGAGTAACATTAAACGTTTCAAAATCCTACACTACAATTGTTCCAAAATCCCTGGATACGCACTGATTTGGCGGGAAATTAATCTTTGCCCATCCATAGCAAGGGAGACATCTAAGTCCTTGCCCGAACTTGAATATAGGTCTAATTACGGCGTTTACGCCCCTGATGGAAAGCCAGCTCGTCATTCTTCTGCATGTTTCGAACGACACTGACCTCTCCTCTTCCCCTCTCCTTCCCTTCTCCCCCTCTATTCATTTTCACTTTCCCCTCCCCCTCCCCTCCCCCCTCTCCCTCCTCCTTCCTCCCCTTTTCCTTCTCCCTCCTTCGCTTCCCCTCCATCCCCTCCCCTCCCCCCCCTCCCCCTTCACCTCTCGCCTCCTTCCCCTCCCTTTCTCTTCCCCCTCTTCCCCTTGCACCCTTCTTTCCCTTCCTTCTCTATTCCTTCTTTTCCTTCCTTTCTTTGTAAATTTTATTTATTTATTCATAATAATAAAGGTAAGTTGGAATTTATTCCTTTATTCATTCATTAATTCTTTCCTTCATGCATTTCATTAAGCGTTTTATTATTTATATGCATTTTCTTATGTTTAACCCTGCTGTGCTACTTATTCACTGTATTTATTTATTATTTTCACATTTCCTCAGTTTGTTTGCATTGCCTTTTCCCGAAAGTTCTCCTTATTTCAGGTAATTTTGCAGGTGATTTTTGCATATTTTACTTCAACGCTTTGAATTCCCCCTTCCCTCCTCATTCCCCCTCCCCTTCATTCACCTTGGCCCCAGCCCGGCTTCCCATCGCCATCCCCTTCCCCAATCCCCCTCACCATTCCCCTTAATTCATCCCCCTCCCCCTTCCCCTCCCCTCCCCATTCCCCCGCCCATTCCCCCTCCCCTCCCCTTCCCCTTCCCCTTCCCTCCGCTCCCCTCCCCTTCCCCTTCCCCTCCCCATTCCCGCTCCCCTCCCTCTCCCCCTTCCCTCCTCTCCCTTTCCTCGCCCCTCCTCCATTCCCACTATCCTCCCCTCCTCCCTCTCCCTCCTTTTCTCTTCCCTTCACCCTTTGCCATTAATTTCCCATTTAAATGGTCATGGTGTTTAGTACCTGTGCATGAGTAAACATATTTACCGATAAGGTAAAGGATGTTTTTTAAAATTGTTTCTTTCAATTTTAAAATCATTATTCTAACCTTCTTTGGGTGGAAGTTTACATTAACTCCGAAGCCAGTTGCCATGGATCACATACGGTCAGCTAGTACCGGTATTAGCCTTATCGGACTAGAGTTATGTCGGAATCAAGCGCTAATACGCGTCAATACGCGTCCACAACGACCAATTTAAGTCCGATAGTAATACCGACAGGATTTAAATCCGATCAGTGCGCGTCCACACGGCAACTTTAAGTCCGACGTTAATACCGACCAGAGTTAATACCGGAATTAGTGACTTAAGTCCGAGCGTGTGGACACGCACTATTAATTATTAAGTTTTTTGTCCAACTCAAGCAGCCCATTTTATCCATACACGTTTTTGAAAACTCTTATCCAAAATACTTCATCTGATTCAAATTGTTTTAAAACATGTCATTTTTATCATTAAAGTTTCATTTGATCAAGTTGATTTTGTGTATATTTTATGTAAATATTCCACCCAATCCGTTTACACATGGTGTTGATTATTGAAAGTTTTTCTTTCTCTATTTCATTTTATCTTCAAGTTATTATGGAAACAATCGTATTGTTGAAAAAAACTCGAGGCTTTAAATGTTATTTTTTGAAAAAGAAATGATTCTTTGCATTACTTTTAAGATGCCAGTGCCACAAATAAACCACTTTTAGGAATAACATAATAGGCAATATGAGTGAGGTATCTTTCCATTGCTGGTTAACTCTATTGGAATGGGCGAAAATGGGACGTGTACAAACTTTTCATATCTCATTTTTAAAGGGATTAGCAGTCATATTGTGAGGATAATCGAAAATTTGGAAATCTTTGTTAACTTATAAATCAGGGATGAGTGTACAATTCCATATAGCTGCTTTAAAGGTCCCAGAAAATGATATCATAACCTATCAAAATCTTTACGGGACATTCCATCCAATAAACAGGGCCAGAAAAAAGAAATACGCTACCAGTGAATCATTAGTGAAACTATTGATTTCATTCAGTGTCCAGAATAGATTTCACACAGTCACCGTGGGAATTTTCTATTACTTCTCTGAAAAATCAATATTTTCACTAATGATGTTCATCACCAACGCCAAATATTTGAATGCTTTCTGGTACCTCCTTGTAGACTTGACACACACCACATCAATTCCATTTGCATTTCCTTGTACCTTTAATGTAGAAACAAACCACCAAAGAGTGAAAAAAATGAAGTATTTGAGGAAATTTGTCATACCGTCTCCCGCAAATAGACGTACAGCGACGACGTCTCATAATCTACAATAAACAGCTGATTGTGGTTTACACCAGCACAGAATAAACAAAGATTAATGTTTGTGTTTGAGGTCAAACTCTATTGATCATGGGGCACAAAATCACGCTTAAAATCTGGGATATTCACCGAGAAAGGCTTTTTTGATTTCAAGTCGGAATTTTGATACGCATACGCACGTATAGAAATTAAAGAATTGGATAAAAAGCACTGCCTTGTCTTTAATACACGGATTTCAAGCCAATCACTTGCAGGTTATGCTTGCATATCCAAGCCAGTCACAAAAATACAAAAATATGAATTTTCATATTTTTTTCGATGTTTCGGATTAGCAAATCGCTGCTAATGTTTTTTAGAATATGTACATGTAGTGTAAGAATAAGTATTACGATTATGTCAGAAAAGTTAGGGTTGAATGAACATCTCGAGGTCAGGGTCAGCAGCATTCCATGCACAATTGTTTGATACACCCTGTACAGCACAACCTATTGCTTCATTGTTTTACAGTAAAATGCATTAAAAATGCAGGTTCAAGACAAATTTTACAATGATGTAGAAACAGTCTATATATTATATTCTAAATTGTTGCGAAATTGTTGAATACTGTACAATTTATTTTGAATCCAATTTAAAACTTCTGTAGCAAAATAAAATATTAACCTAAAAGTTGTGACGTCTTAGTTTATTTGAGATATAAAGAAGTTGGGTCTTAGTTGAGGAATGTGTGCAGTTGTTTATGGTGCTGGCACTTCTGGTGGTTTGGTGGCGCCATTTCCTGGTACTCTTGGCAGACATATTACACCTGCGTCCTCTGCATGTCCACAGTTATTATTACCCCAGCCCTCAAATCCACACTCTGTCAGGGTGCTTTCCAGGCCGGTGCACCTCACCTCATCCATCCATATCTGACCCTCGCCTGGGTAAGCATTGAAATATGTGATATCTAGCGCGCCTGGAAAACCCAATTGATTGCAGACAACTTCAGCATCGTTTATATCCCAGCTATCATCACAGATAGTGCCAAATACACCATTGTGGTAGATTTCTACGCGTCCTTCTTCTGGTGTACTGCCACCAACTATGCGGATGTCACCTTCTGCCCCTACGATATAAACAGAGGGTAACACTGGGTAATTATTTGTAATTGTATAATATGCCCCTGATATGATAATAATATTGGTTTATTTTTTATAACACCTAAGTAGATCCTTGTCATTTGATTGGAGGATTTTCGGTTTCATGTCATTAAATAAATGATATATTAACATGTTTATGTCACATAGGCCTACTGTGCATTTTTGTTCCATTTGGCGTGCATTTTTGTTCCATACGTTTCGTTCTATTGCACGTCCTGTGTGACGCTAGGTGACGCTGGTCACCTAATGCACGCACTTATACGGATCTTTGCCGCGGCTATGATGCTATTATATCATTATGGTCATTGTTGCGGTACAGTCTCAGAACTTGCGGTCTTTGCGTGAGTGAACAATGGAGCACGATCCTGTTGTTTCTATTTTCAGCAGGATCTACGTGGAATTTCCAGCCATGGAGGTTTTTCAGACCAAGTTTAATGCAGTGACTCTAGCAAGTAAAAGGTAAGTAGAAGGTAAATGTAAGTCAACATTTATGCCTAGCCCTACAGAGCTGGGTCCGTAGAAACTTGCTACTTGGCTAGCCCAGGCTATAGTCGGGGACAGAATAAGGCGACCAATTGCGAGTCTGACGTAATTTGACGGTGCAGAACAAATGTCGGCCGTGAAGAATATTCTGTGAACATTGAAAGCTTACTGAAACAGAAAGTTTACTTGCGTGAATTATTGTGTCCGTGCGTCGAAAACCCGAGTCAAATAGGGCGTGTTTTGACATTTTAAATCATATTTTGTTCGAACATGCCCCGCCCATATTACACATTCAAACCAATCACAGTCCGCGTCGCGTCCATTGACAAGTCTTGACATACGCGCAATTGGTCGGCTAATTCTGTCCCTGACTATAGGCAAGGCTTAGCGTAGTCAAGCTAGTCTGAGCTTTAATAAAATGACAAGGATCTACTTAGATGTTATATAAAAACGCCTCGTTGAATGGAACAGGTTATCTTTCAACTCATGAAAATTTTCTTAACATTCACTCATAAACATTCATTATTTGTATAATAATTTGCAAAACGAAATGAAACAAAACAAATTCTTAGGGGGTTCTGAACCCTAAAATTAAAAAACAAGCTTAACCATTTACAAGTATAATTTCTAAATAGACGAACACTATTTGAACTTATTCCACTTCTTAAAATAACTGAAAAAGACAGAAAGTATCCGTTTTGCATTTATAATAAGACACCACCTGAAGTTATAATTTGCAAAACCTTGGTATACATTGCAACAGTACACTTTCATTCACACAAAATGTGTTGTAGTACCAGTTCATATATACAATATACATAAATACACATACATACTTATATATGTATATAAAATCAGACACATGAATTATTGTGGATGGTCCATATATTCGCTGTCTTCTTCAGGCAGTATCCATCCACTCCTGGATGTAGCCCTCTGCATGATTTTGCCAATTCTGTCAATCTTGAGCTAGTCAAGTGGTGCCCATATAATGTGGTCCAATCATCACGCCACCTACGCTTCTTCCTCTAGTCCATTTTGTTTTCATTTCTGGGTTGTCATTCCGTTACTCTTCTTGTCCATCTATTGTCATCTTTACGGATGTCCTTCCTGCCTCCATTTAGCTTCTCTAATATTTACCATGATATGTTTTACTAGGATTTGACTTCTGAATTTAATAATAATAATTGTGATTTTAAGCAATCTTTCCGTGGCTCGTTATGCTGTGATGAGTTTCTGCTCTACCTGTTGGATTGTGGTTCATATTTCTGCCTCGTATGTTAATTTTGGAATTACACAATTTCTTCTCAGGGCAATGGGTGACTTGCGATCACAATATCCTTGAATCTGCCAAAGCAACTCTATCCTGTCCGTATTCTGAGCAATACTTTGTTCCTTGTTTGGTTTTCCATCATCAGTTTAATTGACCTAGGAATTTGTACTTGTCCACTTTTTTAATGATTTCATTTTCTACTTCTATGGTTTCGTCCAACTAGAAGTTGGTCAATAATTTTGTTTGTTCCCCTTGTGCCCTATTTTGATTAAATCTGTACGACATTGTAACAAGGGGCACATCTCTGCAACCTGATACGCCTGTTTAGTTTTTCAAACATCTACATTGAGCACTCTTTCCTGTAGATTCTTAAATATGTCTCCATTGCTAGTGGTAAATATCTGGGTGACGATTGTGTTAATGATTTTTGAGACATCGTTTGCTGTAAATGTTTGCATGCGTCTTCGTAGATCTCCAGTATCTGGACATGACCCTCTTTTCCAAGTGCTGGTGAAGATGTTCTTGTTTTAAACAGACCCAGAACGCTTTCTATACACGCTTTTCGTGAACTTTTTCAACAAGATCTCTTGACACATCTGGCAACAAATATTTTATTTACCTGTTATTTAGGCACTATGGAGAGAAACAGATACAGAGGTAGTGATATAAGGTACAATAGTTACAATCATATCAATTAAAGAACAAAGAATCAATGTGGGTGTGTAAAAATATAATTTCTACATGAAAGAATGACAACAAAAGTTTCATCAGCTACCATCTCCTCGGTTACTCCATATTATCTCCACTTTAGGTAGGCAATGATTGCAAACTGTAAACAAAGCTCAAAGTCACGTGAGATGTCTGAACAACGTCGAAAATACTTATATAGACTGCCGTGGACTGCACCATGGTATCGAGTAAAGCAATGTGGCCGAGAGTATAACTATTAAAACCATAATGGTAATGAAGGCCAATACAAAGAACAAATATAATAGAAGCTAGAACTTGACCAAAATGTTACATAACATTTTGAAAAGGGTAATGAACAAATAAATAAAATGGTCAAATTCAATAACGAATTGTGGGAATGACCTAACAACCTTTTCAACCTGCACCCTTAGTTTGTGATTAGTCCATGAGTAAATAAGGAAGGGTAAGTAAACAAACACAATGGAAAAATCAGAACCTATATTGGACCTTAGTTTCTTTCATCCTACAATCCTTCACAAACATTAATAAGCCCTTTGAAATAACCTTCTCCTTCTGGCTATTAGCATCAGCTAAATATGTTGTAAGCGTTGGAGTCCAACTCAACTCACTCCACTGTTTTTGGTTGGGGTTGTGAGAAATCTGTGTCCACCCTGGACGAAAAGTAGGGCACTCATTGGAGAATGTGATCCGCATTCTGTGATGGAGAACCACATTGGCAGGCTGGGCGGATGGCCGCAGCACCCATCGATTGATTGATTGAAGCGACCGACTCCTGTGCGAATCCGGTTAAGGGACCCATTACTTGCGTGGGAGGTTGCTGCCGGGTGGTAGTTCTGCCTTAGGTGTCATTAAGAGAGTGATCTGGTCTTGGGGTATATAGCCAGGCAGTATTCATGTCTGTAAGATGTGATGAAAGGGAACTGGAGAGTGTAGCAGGTGTCGGCGGAAAGGTCGGCGAGAGCGCACTTGCGCAGTCTCTGTCTACCAAGATGGTGTGAATCTTTGACATTGTTATGCAGCAGGGGCTTGTTGTCCAGGCGTGGTCTTATTCACTCGTTTATGCGTGTGGTCTCTCTCCGAAGTACTGCAGGGGCAAGGACTGAAAGCACTGAAAAGGAATTCAGATGGAGTAGGGAAGAGGCAGCCAGTGGAGGGTTCTCAAGTTCTCGTTGAGTACTGTGTCCAGCTTCTTTGTGTGAGAATTGTTGCACCATGCTGGGGCGGCATATTCAGCAGGCTGTAGACCCACAGCCCAAGGCGAGAGTTGGTGGCTAGGGTCGTTGGGCTGGGCAACCATTGAAGACCAGCAAGTCGGCCAGGAGGTTGTCCTCGAAGCTACCTTGGAGAACATATTGACTCGAGTGCTGCGGTAAAGTAAGCTGTCGGTCTTCGCTTCACTCCAAAGTAGGCTGTGCTAGGATTGTATGGACGGAGAGGCGCTAAATTGAGGTTGATTTGAAGATGGCGATAGCCTCTTTGGTGTTGAGGTGGAAGCAGTAGCGGGGGTCTTGGCTTCGCTCAGCTTCAGTCTCCAGGTCTGAGATAGCTGCCAAGTAGGGCATGCCTGGAGTAATGTGTGCTTTCTACTTCTGTCCAGTTGATGTCCGAGTGGAGGAGGGCAAGCTCGTAGCGTAGCCATATTGTCTAGATGTTGTTTGAGGTAATCGTGATATACAAGTTGAACAATAGGAGCCATTACAGATCCTTGTGGTACTCCGTTCCTTCAGACGACGCAGTCGGCTATCTGCCATCATGGTTTGAGAATAAAGCTCCGGTTTGCAAGCATGTTGCATATGAATTGTAAAAGGTTGACGACCGGGATGGTCCTGAGAAGCAGAAGCTTGAGTGTCAGGCCCTGGTGCCACACGGTGTCGGTATGCTTCAGTAGATCCACCCGAGATGACGCCTGCATTAAGCGCTTTTCAAAGCTTTCTCAATATCATTTGTGAGTTTTACAATCTGATAGACGGTACCGACACGGCGAAATCGCTTGTTCGGAAGGCAGATGGGGATCGACGACGGGCTCCAGCCGGGCCAGGATCATCCTCTCAAGGAGTTTGAAGGACACACACAGTAGTGATATTGGGCGGTAGTTCTTAGGTTTGTCGACAGGCTTGTTTGGTTTGGGGAGTGCGATGATAGTAGCTCTCCTCCAGATCTTGGACTGGTTGGTAAGGCAACATGTGTAGAACTCCTGGAGCCAATCTATACATCGTGGGCCGCATTGCATCAGAACTCTGCTGGTATGTTATCAGGGCCCTGGCCTTTCCACTCTTTAGTTGGCTGATAGCAGAGGTAAGCACAGCTAGTGAGAAGAAATAAACTGTCAAAACTACAATTAAAATCGATTGCTGATTGCTGACCAGGTGATTGATCTGTCTATAAAACTTTTGTTGTGTGGGCAGGCGCGTAGCCAGCCCGGTGCTTCTGAGGGGATAATTTCCTGGTAGGTGCAACAAATGTCCCCATTAGGCAAACATTTCCCAATCGCAGAGCAAAGGAGTCCGAAAAGGTTCTGATTTAACATGAATATCAGTCTTTTATTTCCCGATTTCCACTCAATTTTGTTTCCCTAGGGGGAAGTCTGCCCCCCTCTGTCCCCACCTGGCTACGCCACTGTGTGTGGGTCGGTTTGCTGATCAATTAGCTGGTAAGCAATCAGCATTCAGAAGTCAGCTTTTTTCAATATGCCGTATAATACTTACACTCGCGACAACGAACACCTGCGTCCTCATTATGTCCGCAGTTATTCTCTCCAAATCCTCTGTGGTTGCATTGCTCAATAGTCGCTTCGTTACCGGTACACCCAACCTCATCTAAGTAGATAGGTGCATCACTTGCTCCAAGCCCAAAACGTGCTCGAATTTCAGCAGAAATAGCCCCATTGTAACCAAGACTGTTGCAGATAACATTGGCATCGTCTATTTCCCAGCTATCATCGCATACAGTTCCCCATTGGTTGTAGATGTACAGCTCCACTCGTCCTTCTGATTGAGATTCTCCATCTGCCAGCCGCACAGGTACAGGCACTTCACTTTCTGTTAGCAAGCACACAATGTATCGGAGATTACCATTAATTCAAAGCAGGTGGCGCAAATAATTCAAAGTAGGCAACTAGTGCAGTTCACCTGTGTATGACATTTACCCTGAGCATTGTTCTATGCTCTGGTCAACATTCGTTTTAGCCAAATTTGTTTTAGGGCATTTCTAAGCAATTGACCTCTAGCTGACCTTTGACCTGTGAGGTAACTTTGAAACCCCAATAATAACCCTCAGACTATCGTTCCCCACTCATAAAATATCAGCTCCATATGTCAAGGTACAACGAAACGCATAGCCATACAGACAGACAACTATGGATTACAGACAAGTGTTTTCTTTAACCATTAGTGCCGCCTGCTTTCGCGACCCTCGACAAGTTGACCTCTAATGACCTTAGACCTTGGTATGTCACATTTAACCCTACCACTCATAAAAAAAACATTGAGGTCTCTACATTGCACCTATGATCCGAGTGTGGTGACAATTGGAGTTAAGTTTTTGTTTTCATTTGAAGAGAATGAAGAATGTAATTTTATTTTTAACAATCAATTAACTGACCAATGTTCAAACAGAGTGCGGTCCAAAATTTAGTGAATCACAGGGCTGCGCAGCAGTACCGATCTTTCCGATTTTCTCAACATACCTCCCTTTGACCTCACCTAATTTGAAAACTAAATCAGCAATAATAATTGTTTTCACAGCTAAACGGGAAAACTCCAACATTTTCAATCCAAAATATGAAAGTGGAATTATAGCCCAACCAAAATAAGTTGCAGGTTTTCCTTCAATATAACCTAATTTGGATGCAATCTTGAAAAAAGGCAACACGCTGACCTTTACTTTTCCCACCAATGACAGACCCAGAGGTTTGGAAGGCATGGGTAGTAGCAGTTTGTGCGTGCTTCTGGAAAACTGCCCTTGACCTTTGTGAAATGCTGACCGTACTTCTATATTTCCACCCAATGACAGACGCAGTGGAGTACCCGGGGGGGGGGGGGGGTTGGATGGCAATGAGAGTAGGGGCTTGTGCGAACTCCTGGAAAAAGATATTGCATAATGTTTTTTGTGCAATGTTGATACATTTTGCCTAGCCTATGACAGACCCAGGCAAACACCTAGGGGTTCTAAATGTTATAGAAAGTAGTGGCTTGTGGTTTCCTACAAATTGGCTCAAATAGCTCCAAATAAAAAAGATATGACAAAATGTTGACTTTTTTCCTGCCTTTTTGACATTTCCCAGACATACCCAGCAGAGCACTGGGGATCCTGGATGTTATCGGTAGTGGCAGTTTGTGATCCTCTCCAAGACACCCCAATTTGGCTGCAATTGCTGGGAATGTAGACCTTTTTGAGTCTTTTTTGTGGACAAACACATACATCCAAACAGATAGCCATTTCATAAGTCGGACTTTGCACTTTCCAATCCGTAAAGATTGACACTTTAAGAATAAGAATGTCATTTTTGCTTTGCAATCCTTAAAACCCCAAAAATTGGCCCACACTAGGAAATATCCAGCGAAAGATCTATGGGTTGTGAATGTTATAGGGGCTTGTGCTCTCTTACAAATTAGCTCAGATAGCTCTATTAAAAAGATATGTTGACCTTTACCTGCCTTTTTGGCATTTCCCAGTGACAGACCCAGCAGAGAACTCTGGAGATACTGAATGTTATAGGTAGTAGCAGCTTGTGCTCTCCTTCAATATACCCCAAATTGGCTGCAATAGCTGCAAAATGTTGACATTTTGTGGACAGGCACAGACATCCAGACAGACATTACTATTTTGGACGTCAGATTTTGCTTTCCAATCCGTAAACACTTTAGGTACAAGAAATTCGTGATTTTGCCACCCACCCCGAAAAAATACTAGGCAGATGTGTGATGGTTTGTGATTGAGCAGCGTTATAAGGTATGACAATACCACTTCTAAGAGAGAATTTCACGGACCACAGAACTTCACAGAACAGAAACATCTTGCACGTATGAAGAGTACATATGAAATAATATCAATAGTAATAGTATAAAAAAGGGAAATAAACAGTTTCCATCACAAACTCTTATTTCGGGTCTTTTAGTGTGTAAGGAAGCGAACGAGATACAGCAGATGAATAAGTCTCACGTGGACAAAACTACAATCTTGAAAAAAAATTGTTGGAACACTTGTGGTAGGTTTGGAAAAAATTCCTCCGTTCTCCCCCGAAACAATGTTGTTCATGGTCATGCCGTCAGCTGCCTTAGTACACACCCCAACATTGAGATGATGGGGGTGGGGAAGGAAAAGGTCGAATGGAAGGTTCAGGCTTGTAATTGAACTGTGACTTTTGGGTTATGGACCTACGATGTGACTACGGCAAGCATTTAATAATACAATCGCGTTAGGTGTTCCAACTATTTTTTTCCAAGATTGTAGTTTTAGACTTTTATTAGAGCAATTGTATATGCGACCGACTCATTTCAACCACCTTTATCGCTATCACATTTTTACGCTATTAAACATGGTCACTTTTTAAAACGCGAAATATCCTTTATCCTTGTATTTTGACCCACCCTGTATTACTGTACAATTGGTTTACTGTTGAAAAAACTTGCGGATAAAAACAACTATCCATTATATTTAATTTAATAAACTTTAAAACATTTTGGTATCGTGTGTGCCGTCAGCTACCGGCTTGTTTCACTATATTTCGAACCCGAAGAGGCGATTTCGGTCTGGCTTTGTCTTATTTAGTGAATTATTTTGTTTAAAAAAATCAGTCCATGTTTCGCGTAGGCCTACGATTTCTAAGTTTGTTATCAGCCTCCTTTACTCCAAAATTGACGTAGAAATAACACACATAATACAAACCTAACAAGCAAACTGCGCCAGCATCTTCTTCGTGTTTACAGTTAGTTTTTGTCCATGGTGCATGTTCACAGTCAGCAATGCTCTCTTCTGATCCGGTACAGACAGTCTCATCAAGTAAAATGGTACCATTACCTTGGCCAAAGGTGGCTTGAGTTGGCGCTTTGGCAGCGCCTGGATAGCCAAGCATACGACATATCACACTGGCACTAAGTACATTCCATCGGTCGTCACAAACGGTGCCCCATTCATTAGCAAGATTGAGCTCCACACGACCTTCATTAGGAACACTGCCACCAACAAGTCTCACTTGTAGCGGCACACCTGTAATAAGTTGAAGTTGTTATGGGTTCATGTAAATAATAAACTTTCATAATTGCTCAGATTAAGTAATCAGATACAAAATTGTTTTATTGAGAGCAAGCAATACATTTTGTGTGTCGAAATAAGTTTACAATATCAATTTGTACCAGAAAGTTCGACTTAACACTTAAGTGCCCATTGGGGGGGGGGGGGGGGCTAGGAACCCAACATTTGATTTTTTTTCCATTTCTTGGTTACGCAATGAAAATTTCGAGGGTTTTGCTATTTATCTGATTTATGAATATGCTTCTCCTGATACAAGAATTTATTTGCTTTATTATATACCTTGGGAGACAATTAATAATTAATAATACTGTAATCAAATAATCCTTTATATGCTGATATGACATCAATCGAAAAATTTATTTTTGAGAAAAATACAAGATGGTAAACATTTGGCTATATTGTGCTATAATTACTTGAATTGGTTATTCTAGAGTAGTAATATAATTCATTTGAAGGATTGCAGAGTACGCAAATATTGCCAACCCTTTTTCGGAGAGTGACAATTTCAAATGGCCATAGGTCAAAGATCGGATTTTCATTTTTATTATCAGTATGTGGTTCTTAGTGACCCCCAATTTACTTGTATTAGTTTCGTGATTTAACTCCAAGGGGAAAGTAATTATCTGAGTTCATTCGCTAGGAACCCCCCCCCCCTTGGGCACTTTCAAGTATTATAGGCACCATTATATCGTATCCAAAGCTCCTTTAACACTTAAAAGTGTTAAAGGAGTGTTGGATACGATATAATGGTGCCTATAATACTTAATGAATCGACAGTACTCTTTTAAACACGATAGTGACAAGTTCGCTGTATGAATTTTTACAAAAAGAAAGCATTAATTACTGGAAAAATATCAATTTTATTTCCTTTTTAATCGCCATCTAAAATGGTATAGACTTGTCATTGTATAAAAGGGTGATGTCACATTTGGTCTGAACATGTGCTGTAAGCAGAGTTGCAGTAGGCACTAAGATCGAAGGTCCAAGATGCATGGACGCATTAGGGCTATGCCATGATCTCTGAAATTGGGATTGGGCTTTTCTAAAAATCAATATTAGACAAAAAAGTTTGTCTCAGTAGAAATATGAAAAATGCAAATGCGAAATGAGCATTTTTTTATGAAAAATGCTAATGCGAAATGCAGGGTTTTTAATTGCATTTTGACCCACTTTTTTCATTTTTGCGGCCAAATTTTAATTTTTTTCTGAAATTTAAAAAATCTTTCAAGTGAGCAAAAACCTACAAAAAGATAAAATGCTATTAAAAAGACCAATCTTAAATGCACCCGGGTTTTTCTGAGATAAACTTCCTGGTCGACATTCTGCTGAAATCTGGAATAAGGCCGAGACAAGACTGTTTGAAATTGGATTTTCCCTATGCTACATGTATTTAACTGGCAATTGTGACATTAAAAACTTGTTATATTTTGTTTATTAACTCGGCATAAAAAAAATCTCACCAACGACTCATTAACCATACTTCTGATATGACAAAACCCATGGCTTTGAAACCTGTCAAATGTAGGTCTCTTTCCTTATCAGGGGGCCCATTTCAATTCTTTTTAATATGATGATGTTCCAACTATAGAAAATGAGTCGCACAAATTTTTAGGCTCCCTTATCACTTTTCGTAACACCTCTGCTGATGTGTTAAGTATTTATCGGAAAAAATCAAAATGCCCTGGAAAATATCGATTCTTCCCTGATCCGATCGGAATACAAAATTCAAGTGTATGGTGGCTACGTTCTCCCTTCACTTCGGTTTCATTTAACAGTTAATGATCTATGTTCAACGCATTTAGATAAGCTTGATGTTATCGCTAATCGTTTTCTGAACAAATGGTTTGGTCTTCCTCATCCAGCTACCCTGGCATTTATTTTTATGCCTAATGGACTAAACATAAAGTCCATTTCCAAACTGTATGCTGAATGGCACACCATTGCTCATATTTCAGCTAGACTGAAAGGCGAACCTTTAGTCAACCTTGCCTTGACTCTAAAAATGCTAGGGAGAAAACCTGGTCTTAGAAGGAATTACTACATAAATAGTGAAAAAATGATGTTAAAAGTACTTCAATCAAGCCAAAAGTTCAGAAATCTATGGCTAAAGATCTTATTTCAGAATGTACGTCTTCTTTTTGGAAAAATCACGTCAATCACGTGGAAGATAATATAAAACAAATATGCTGGAACAAAATTCCAGACTACCAGAATATTACATAACAACAGATGGGTTCTCTTCAGCCATTAAGGGTTTAACTCTAACCAATCATTATGTGAGTGCGTGCATGCGTTCGTGGATCCAAATCAAGAAAACGGAACAACCTTGCTCTTCATTGTCTGAAGCCTATTTTTAACTGATGTGGAATAGAGGAAAACCAAGCAGGATCAGTGTGGCATGCACAAAATTAGGGTAGAAGATAAAAGTCCTACGAGTTCTTTGGTTTAGACACCCTGTGTGTCTGTATATTACCAGCTGGCCTCTTTAAGTCCCAAGTATTATGTTCCCCTGTCAAAGACTCGTCCAGGGTAACGACTAGATATTTAGCAGCTTGGGAAGATTGTTAATTTTCCTGATTGCAGGCAATTAAGAAAGAATTAAGCTCTTGAGCAGGTTTTTTTGTTCCAAATACTGCACACACTGGCCAATAGTATTGCATCATGCAGAAGAGGAAATATTGATTTCAAATTACACCATGGAATCGTGACCACACATTACGTATTAAATGCCAAAGTTGCATTTTCATACAGATGTATTCCTCAAATCCAAGAGGGTGAACGACGTTTGATTTGATCGTCATGTTCCCTAAATATGGCGGATTACAGAACTGCAAACGATAACTTGCCGATTGCACTCCAGAAGCAATACAGACACAGAAACCAAATAAATGGCTTCAAAACAGCCGCTTAATGAATTGTACAGGTTCATTAGGATTTACTTAATTTTTTTATGGGAGAAAATCGGAGTGGTTATGTGGACCGGAAATGAGATCACGTTAATGGAAGACGGTGGTCTTATAAAAAATCTGGAAATTCGGAGACACCTGAAATGCAATTCGAATGATAAATCACGTGGTTTACTAAATCATGTCCAATTACATGTTCATATTGCATGACAGAAATGCACGATGTCAACTTGATCGGTGCGATTAAAAAGTTGTTTTCAAGTTATCATGTGACCTATATATTTCTTGCCATTAAATTTCCTGAGTCCAACGGTGATGATTTTGTTGAAACCGGTGTCAATTGTTCGTCTTGCTTTATTTGACAATGTTTGGCATTTGGTTTTGTAATTAGTGGGAAAATGCAATAAGGGTCTACATGGTCTATAGGGGTCACCAAAACCTGACCTCAAATTGTATACAGAGCTGTCACCCAAAGAATTGAAATGTTCTGCTTCAGTATGACTAGGGCAATAATTTGACACCGGTTTCAACAAAATCTGACCACTGGATTTGTTTTGCCCCAGAATGACCTTGAATCTTATCAGGGCTGTAGTCGTGTAACTAAAGGGCGGAACCTATACAAACTATAACTTTTTTAATCCTTATAATGAGGCAAATACATTGGTGTAAATTTAAACACAATTTGAATTGATTTCAAATTTACCCCTGTACTAATTTTACCCCCTATTTTACAAAGTTCCCCACATTTCCCAGAGGTTGGACCCAAAAATTCTGATTCAGCACCCTTCAACTATAGAAAACCATCTTCAAACCTTCTTCCCCAAATTTCTAGAATGGGATCTCATTTATAACCCTACTATTGAGTGAATCTGGGTCAACAAGATTAACGTCGACAATTTGACTCCTGTCTCGGATAGGATACCTATTTGAACAGGCATTTTTTTTGATCAATTTCAATACAATCAATTTCCTGCTCTCATATGGGCTCACCTCCGGAGCCTTCCGGGTGCTTACCTTGGCTCAAGCACAGGTTTTCCTCGGGGAAGAGAGCCATATAAAATTTACAATTTAAACATTGGGCCCATTTGGGCGTGTTGTCGATTTGCCGTTGCGAAGGTCAAAACGTTATGATTTTCAAATTAAAACTGAAAAGTGAAAAAAATGTGTAGATTCCATAATCGATGCAACATTATACCTTTTCAAGTCTAGAACTGTCAAGCTTTCGACATGAATAACTTATTCAGAACAAAATAACTTGGAATAAAACATGTAGGCCGCCCTTGCCTTCTGATATAAAGTAGACCGCGTTGCCTGCTATGAACAGAACAAAATGCACTGCGCCTTGCTTTGTCCAAGTGAAATGCAAGTGTCAAGACGATAGGTTGCCACTTGTCTATATGAGACGGAGGTAGGTTCCCTCTTACCTATGGTTAAGTGATCATTTGAAGATTACAACATTGATTGCTGTTTTGTATGACAAGAATGTACACATTCGGCAAATGGCAGAAAAGGGTTGAAAATCAATTATACACAGGTCTAAGTATCCTCTAAACTTTCATCTTCCCATTGGACTTACTTTAAAATCAAAATTACTAACCTATATCGCAAATGACGCCTGCGTCCTCATTATGCCCACAGTTGTGGACCCCATATCCGTCGTGTAAGCACCCACTTATCGCCTCCTCTTCACCTGTACACTTTACCTCATCCAGGGTTATTTCTCCTACTCCTTCGCCGAATGTTGCTCTGGTAACTGCTGCCAAGGCGCCATCTGCGAATCCAAGCTGTTTACAAACCACATCAGCGTCCTCGATTGTCCAGCTGTCATCACAAATAGTGCCCCACTTCTCACGGTGGTAGATTTCAACGCGACCTTCTTGTTCACTTTTACCGTCAACCAAACGAATATCATGTGGTTCTAGACAAAAATAACAATAAATATGTTTACATGAGTCGCACAGTAAACTCTGCAAGATAACGAGTATAAATCCGCAGTGTCTAAAGACAACCAAAACAGTAACAATCCGTGAATAAAATAAAAAGGTGGTACAAATTTTTAATCGGCCATAACTTGGTCAATATGTGTCCTTCTGGAAAGATGTTTTTCGGTGTCGGAAACCTAACGAAATGCATTTTTACTAATTTGTAAAGTTTACTTTCTTGTCCTCAGAGGAGCCCTTTAACGAAAATGCACGACGGCATGAATAAAGAGACAATTACACAAGGGGTTTGCCTTTTGTACGAACTCAAACCAAACCACTCAAACTACTTGCAGATTGGGCTGGAGCAGACGTTGCCTAATGACACAAACGAAAACGCAAAACACCGCAGAATGCAAGTGAACGGGATCCGAGTTGGCCAACTTAAGTAATCCGCACGACTGTGTGAAGGTGGATCAACATGATCAATGTCTGGACACATCTTTACTTAGAACTTTCCTCATAATGAGGCAAAGTTTTGATTGACGCTGGACTCGGCCATGTAAAGAAGAAAACAACGCCGCAGCCAAGAGTTGAGCAAGACAAGGTTGCTGTGTGACTTCACACCTGCCACCCAAATGCACAGTGAGGGATGCCTTGCTCATACCGCTTGGCTTGCCCTTGTGTTCAACGACCCACAGGGGAAACGTTCCCCCCACCCGTGACAACATAGGGCGGGTGGGTGGGAATTTTACGTGCTACCTTGTCTGCTTCCAGCCAGAAATGTGACTAGGACCCACAATTGGTTTTATCGCGGCAGCCCAGACCAAATGAAACAAGGAAGCTCATTGGCAGTCACGGGCCATTCATAATCCTGCCGCGGTAACTAGCCAATCATGACTGACGACACCGAGATGGCAAGGATGGGGCGATTTACAACGAGCCTCCTCCCTATCCCCGAAAACTAGAAACCCGAACCAAGAAATATGGCGGGCCCCCGTGAGGACAAATTCTGCCTTGATTAGATTGCCTAATAAAAGCAGTACTTCTCTTCGTGAAATAGATGGCGCTTTGAGGGGTTTTGCAACATGCAGAAAATCAATTTATATTCCAAAACTGATTTAAAATTGTACCAGGAGTTCTTGACTACACAATACGTAATTATTGTCAGAGTTATAATTTTGAGACAGATGATGTTTCCCAGAATCAAATAGTGCGAAAAAACGTTTGATTTGTTCGTCATGTTCAATAAATAAGGAGGGTTAAATTAAGGAGCTGGCTAATGATAACTTGTCGATTGTACTCCAGAAAGGATACAGGCACAGGAACGTCAAAATGGCTGCAAAAGAATCATTAAATGAATTGTACGGGTCTGTCAGGTTGTACGCTATTTACCGGAGTGGTTGTATGGAATGAGAATGAAATACTGTATAACTTATAGCATATTTAGTGGACGTGACAATTAAATCAAACATTTTCACCCTCTTTGATTCTGGGGAATAAAATCTGTACGAAAACCCTAACTTCTACATCAAATACGTAATGTGTGATCAAGAATCCATGGTACAATTTGAAATCAATTTGTGATTACAAATTTCGTTTTGTACATGTTGCAATAAATACTTTTGGTCAGCGTGTGTACATCCCTAACATCCCTTATTAAAAGAGAACCCGTATAACAAACAGTATTATACAATATACTATATAAAATAATTATTGACTACATATCGAGTGGTTTCATCGAAAAACAATCATATTGACCATAGCAATGAATTAAAAACATCTAGTCTGACCATGTGCCATTTAAAAACTCGCGCTAGTGTATAACGCGCTAGTGTACATGTTGCAATACGGCCGGCACGTTTGCATCATACACGCCATAGGAAATACACATTATGACAGCATCACACCATGTGAAGGTGTATGATGCTACTGTGCCGTCTGTATCGCATAACACGTATACATATCCCATATACACTAGCGCGAATTTCAAATAGCGCATGTTCAGACAAAATGTTTTTATTCATAGTTATGGTTAGTATGATTCCGTTTATCCATGCATGAAACTACTCAATATGTGTTTAATAATTATTTTTTATAGCGTATATTGTATAAGTTAATCTTAGTTCAGGTTCTCCTTTAACTGCTTCAAAACGCACCTGACAAAAGATCACGGAGCGGACCCCTGCCTTGGGTTAGTGGGAAATTGCTCCTAGATCTGACAAAATACCGCTACCTCACCTCTTTTCCGGTGATAGCGCCACCTCACGAAAAGACTTCTAAATTGACTTGTGTGTACCAACGAAGCAGCTAATAGATCACACGTACATAGCGATATTTTCCGGACGTTAAAGCAATTATAGTACATTTATTTTGAAGTGGCCCCCAATTTTTCAGTTACTTATTTCGTTCTTGGCGTTACTACCTTTGTTCTTACCGTTTCTTTCTTTCTTTCTGACAATTTGCTTCTTCTTCCACATACTTGATCAGATTTGAACCAAAATTGGTCACAAGCATGGGTTTGTATAACGGTTCAAAAGTTATGCTTTGTTTGGGATCAAAGGTCACGTAGGGATCACAGGGGTCAAAAAGGTAATTTTTACCAAAAATGCTACTCCTCTTAAAGATTACATACTGACATATTTCCGATAGAGAATTTCAAGATGCATCTGCCCTGCGAATTTCAGCTCCAACGGACCTTCCTAAAATATGCAAATTAGCACGCCAACCGTATCTTTAAAACAGTAGGCCGGATTAGAAGAATTTTACCAGAGAATTGTAGATAATTACAAGATACATCTTTTGTGTGAAGTTTAGAACCAGGTGAACTTCGTGAGGTATGCATATTAGCTAATGAATGCCAAGCTAAGGGTTAATTAAATATGCAGATTTACAATATCTATGACAGTTTTCGAGTAGTATTGACCAGACAGAGACTTCGTCAGATGAAGCGCCTGTAGACAGTGTCTATAGGCTGTACATAGATTTTTGATTGACCCAATCTGACCTTTGACCCAATTTGTTAAATAATTTCAAAAGTTCATATCTTCCATATGCAAGGTAGCATATGGATGCAATTTGGATACATGCTTGACCACAGATATATTTAAGGCCCGTGTCCGCCTAACTTACTGGTGCTATTGCAAAGAGCACAGATCTAGTTTCCTCTTTCCTCCTCTTCTTCTTTCTCACAATTTTCTTCTTCTCCCACATGCTTCATCTGATTTCAACCAAACTTGTATCAAAGCATCTGTGGGTAACTGGTCACAAAGTTTATCACATGGTTTTCTCATCTGACCTTTGACCTGGCTACAGGAGCCAAAATGTAATTGGCAAAAATAGCTTCTTCTACAGGATTGATCCGATTTATACTAAACTATTCAAGAGGAACCACTGACCCATGCCTCATAAAGGGTGTTCAGGGAAAAGGAGTCAAAGGTCATTAAGGGGTCATTTCCTGTCTGAAAGCCAAAAATTGTGAAACTAAATATTTTAAAAATCACTGTCCTTACAAATTACGTAGCAGAGTGACGAGGTTAGCGCACATGCATTGTTACCAACCAGTGTCCTTGGGTTGTCTCCAGTTTGGGGTCAAAGGTTATTAAGGGGTCACTTCCGGTCAAAAACCAAAAATATTCATTTTTTTATCTCAAAATGTAAACATAGTAGAGTGACATAACCTTCAGATATGTATTAATGTTACCCGATGTATGCAAGGTATTTTGGGGTCAAATGGCGTTTACAGGTCATTTCCGGTTTTAACCTAAATAACTTGAATTTTTATCTCTAGAACTAAGCATAGTAGAATTTTTCATCTACAATGGAACAATGCATTTTCCCAGTATACATGAATTTTTTTTAATATCGGGGTCAAGGGTCATTAAGGAGGGTCAATTTTGCCCAAAATGCTAAAAATCAGACCAAAATTGGCTATATCTCAGCCTATAGAAGACGGATAAAGCCCGTTATTGCTACAGTGATGTAACATTAATGGTAGGGGAGGTCTGTGATAGTTTCGAGGGTCAAAGGTTATTGAGGTTTCATTTCCGGCATAAGTCAAAAATATCTTCAAAAAAATCATATTTACAATATGCAAAGTAGTACATTGATGAAACTTGCACCGATGCGTGTCAAAATATCATACAGTTCAGTCGACGTCATTCAAGGTCAATCAGTGGTCAAATTCCAAATTTCATAGGTATGTTTGAACATGATTCATTCCGCGTAAGTTATCAAACGCCCTTTGTAAGGGCGCAGTTTCTAGTAAAAAAAATATTGTCGGGGATCCCCGATATTAATTATTCTAATGATAAAGTTCCTCCTTTCCCAACACAGAATTTCGAGCGTTACCATTTTCAGGTATAGTTTTCCAGCCAATTACCAATGTAACTATGTAAAACTCCATTTTTTTAAAAATAATAAAATTGGCGCGCTCTTCAAAATAAATGTCCTATCATAGCTTTAAATTTTTGCAGACGAATAACAATGACATCGACTTCACTAAGGTGGTGAATGACATCCATGTCAGATGATAAGAATAAAAATCCTAGATCAGATGACAAGAATGCCAGAGTACAATCGCTTATTAAAAGTATTATTTCTACCTGTACGACATTATAATTCCAACGTCAAAAGTATTATTTCTACCTGTACGACATATAATTCCAACGTCAAAAGTATTATTTCTACCTGTACGACATATAATTCCAGTCTTGTGAGTGATCACAGTTACTGTTATTCCAGCCTGAGTTTGAACAGTTCACTAGGTTCTCTTCAGTTCCTTCACAACCAACTTGCTCCAAATAGATTGGTCCCACACCTCCTGCAAACGAAGCCTCGTGACTCTCCGGTCCCAGAAAGCCTAATTGTTTGCACGCTACAAAAGTATCAGCGAAATCCCAACCATTATTACATATAGTGCCATACTGGTCTTCATAGAGGATTTCTACTCGGCCCTCTGCGTCTGAGTTGCCATCCACGAGGCGAATATCACCAGTTTCAGGAGCTAGGGTAAGAACAAATAATATATATTAACTATTAGCCGGCCGTATCGCATAACACGTTATACACTAACTTTGATTTTCAGTAGCGATTTAGCTCAGTGAAGCATTTTCGAATGCGTGCTTTTAATGTTTTCTCAATCTTTACCAGACTCACTTGAAAGGCGAAATTAAGTATGATCACCTTAATACAACGAACAATAAAAAACGAAAATTAAAATAAATATTTCAAAATACAGAATGTCAAAAAAATATACAATCAAAGATGAATTTTTTGGCCAAAGCTTGGTTATGGCCACTTATCTCAGACCCTTGAAACCCCCCCGGGGGGGGGGGCACTCCCTAAAAACAGGTGACGGGGATGTGCGGCACTGTTGACCCCCTTTTTAAACCTGCTGTCAATGAAAGACCCCCTTTTTTAACCTGTCAGTGAAAGACCCCCCTTTTTGAAGGTGCAACGAGAGATTTCAAATAATATGTGTACCTAAAAATGTGAAAATTCTGATTTTTGCACGGGTCTAAAGCTTTACATCATTTTACATTAAAAAGAAAGAAACAATAAAAAAAATAACATGTTTTTTGGTGATTAAAATTTTGGAAATTTCTAATTTCGTATGATGATAGGAGCAAATACGAAATTAGCCTATGTTTTCTATTGAATATAAGCATATACAAATAACCGTTTGTTTTCATTTTAAGTTCTTTGTGTAAGACCTATAAAAGAAGGAATCTAGTGAGTGTCTACCATATGTGAATCACTACATATCACAGAAAATGTAGATGACTTGAACTTTGTTGCACCTTTAACCTGTCACTGAAAGACCCCTTTTAACCTGTCTGAAAGACCCCTTTTTTAACCTGCCTGAAAGACCCCCCTTTTTACTCTCAGTTGATGCTCCCCAAGATTTTAATCAAATGCGGAATCAAATGTCACTGAATGACCCCCCATTTTCTATTCCATGCTCTCACAGAAAGCCCCTCTTGTTCACTGATGGAACTTCAGCATATGGTGCCCTCACTGAATGACCCCCCTTTTTTCACAAAATGTGAGTGGCTCAGTGATTGACCCCCAGTTTTGCATCCTCCTCACCAAATGACCCCCCTTTTTCCCATTAAAGTTCCTCAGCGAATGCCCCCTACTTTGAAAGTCAAATCCGCACATCCCCGTCACTTTCATATATGAGTGCCCCCCCCGTTGAAAACCCCATTGGACTAGTTTCAGCTATCCCCATATCAGCACAGTTGCCATTGAAAATCAATTTCAAGATATTCTTTATTGAAAATTAAAATAAAAAAGATATAACGTGCTGCGCCTTGTCATATACTATTATTAAGTTTTATAGTGTCAGGGGGACATTGCCAATAAAATTCATGCACATTGGGAAATTCAATTCCAACAGTCTTGTTGTCTCAGCATAAAGTAGAACCATAAAACCACACCCCTAGTTTAAAGTTAAACTGTGACCTCTCAATACAACCCCCTTTTAATTTATTGTTCTTTTGTTCAACACTGGTTTTCTTCATTATGTCCGCCTTGCATCTTCGAGGTAGCGGGGAATGAGCCATAGACCTTTGGCTGTCCCTTCAGCAGTAAAATTCCCAAAATTTACTTGAATTTTATGATTATCGTCCCCAATGGATGTATTATTTAAAACATTAAAAAGTTAAATTACATTTTTAAGCAAACTAAAAATTGATTTGGGTTTAAAACTGATGGGCCTTTCCTAAGCTTTGCCAAACGGTCACGTTGCTTGCTTTTGTTAACGGATTAATGAAATTGAGCTTGTTTACTAAATCGAATGAACCAAGTTTGAAATTGGCTAGGAAAACCTATACGATATTTTTCTGTAACGGAAATAGTAAAATGGGGGCATTTCGTATCCACAGCCTCGTCCTCCCCCCCCCCCGACTTAAGCCTAAAAAAAGTGAGATTTTGGTGGCAGTATATGTGGCCTAATCTTACGTGCACATTCGTTCTTGACTGAAAAATTGTTTATTGTTTGTATTTTGTGTCCGTAAACGAATAACCAATTGCAACACATGGCCTATGGGGCAGCCCGATACAAAATTTGTACATAACATTAAAACACGCCGTCAGAATCAAGTCAAATTTTGGAAATAACCCGGGGATATCTATTATAGAGAGCCATAAGGTGCTAGGATCAGGAAATGTTGTCAGTCGACGCGGTTTGCAAATGAGGTCGAAAGTCACATAGGGTCAGTAGAGGTCAATTTGTGTACACCCCATAAAGGGTGTCCCAAAAAGTTAAGCAAGTAGATAAACAACAATTTCTTTAAAACAACTTCACCTGAGAATTCCATCTTCATGGAACACATTAAAGGCTGACTCCCGGGGCTGACTCAGAGAAAAACTATGGACTATCATTTTGCCCAAAATGGCTGCCAAAAAGAAATACAAATGGCGGGCAAAATACAATTTTTGACTAAAAATCGACTAAAATCGTGTATTTTACATGAATTTGTTAGCCATCTTGAATTTTCCAGCTGTTTTTAAGATAATCGGTAGCTATATATAATTTAGTAATAAAAATTGTAATAACACCATTTAGAGAACGAAATAATACCCAACAATACAGTTAAAGTAATACATTACTGTAATTAGCCTAAATATCAGCCTTTTTGAATTCTTTTTAGCCGCCATTTTGAGAAACAATGATAGTTCTATATTTCTTGTAGTAGCTCAACAATAAGATAACAATGCATCAGTTATATTACGATAATGTTCTGAAGAATAAACTTAAGGCAATCCATCAATGTATTGAGCGTTTGTGGTGGCCATTTTGAATTCTTTCGACAATTTGAAATTTCACTTTGTCAAATGCAAAGAGCAATGTGTTCAATGTGTTTGTAAAATAAATGTGAATTTCTCAACGGAAAAAATACGGTTTTAGCCATTGTTAGTAAGAATTTGTATTTTGGCCGCCATGTTGTTTTAAGTCAAAAATCAGGGTGGCCCAAAAGCTTATTTTGAAGAATATAGTATATACAACATAAAAATACTGGTGAATATGTGGTAAGAAAGTACTTAGTTATGACCTGGGATGTACCTGTCTATCATATGAGTTGACACGGTTACATATTTATATAGTATTTATATAGTATTTACCCCTAATGAAAAGTTTGACACAATTGGCCCTCTTCTCATAATATTTATATTTTAGTGTACGTCTACATACAAACCTTTTTCAGGGAAACAGACTACACCAGCATGTTCACTATCTCCACAGTTATGGTCACCCAATGGCCTGGCGTGAGGGCAAAGTAGTAGGTCTTCTTCTGAACTTGACATTACATCATCAAGTAATATACCCTCACTTCCGGTGCCGAATTCTGACCGGGGGCAGCTCTCTCTGCTCCTCTACTGAAACCCAATTGTCTACATACAACATCAGCATCCTGATATTCCCAGTCATCATCACAGACAGCTCCCCATTGACCCTGGTAATTTAACTCCACGACCTTCAGTTTCTGCAGAACCATCAGCCAGGCGAGTCCTCAATATCATCTGTTAAGTAAAACATGTTTGACTTGTACCAAAAGCGAGCCTAGCGGTTCAATAAAACATTTTTCCTCCTCAATCAGGTAATTTTTTCGCTGTAATTATAAATCTGTGTCATTTTTGCAATTCAGCCATAAAATCATGGCTGTACTCGATCCGTTGAAGGGGAGTGCGGACTTCGAAAAAGTGCTGCCCCTTCCTACAGGGGAAATGTTACTACAGGGAAAAAATTAAAATCGAGTCAACTTGTTTAATGTACAGTAACATGTTCGTCTCCTTATAATGCATGATTAGAAAAAGTAATACATTTTGCCTAGTTCCGACCTTTCGTTAAAGCGCTATAGCCCCCCCCCCCCCTAAGATTGTTCAAGGTCATCCTGGGTAAAATTTACAAATGCTCAGATTTGTTGAAACTGTGATAAGTTGTTTGTATTGTCTCACTGGATCCAAAATTTTTATTTTTACAGGTGTGACATTTGGTTGGTAATTACATATCAAAATGTCTCAGGGTCCACATGGTAAATGGGGGTCACCAGAACTTTCCTGGATGTCGCAACTGGTTGATATCAAATAAATTAAATGCATTTTCTGTTTCAGTATGACACAAGAATCATTAAATTTTGACCCCACTTTCAACAACATCGGAGCATTTCCCCCAGGGTGACCTTGAACCATTACGGGGCTACACTGCTTAATCTAACGTTGGACTAGCAAATATATATTTTTTGTACCCTAATGAGGAGACGAATGCGTTATAGAAATACATTAAACATAATTACCCCCAGGGTGATCCTTGAACCATTACGGGGCTACACTGCTTTAACTAAAGGTGGAACCTAGGCATATATATTTTTTGTAACCATATGAGGAGACGAATCGTTAGAATATACATAAAAAATAATTTGACTCGATTTTAAATTTTTCCCCCTGTACAACATTTCCCTCCTTGAAGAAGGGTCTGGCTCAGATCCGAAAATGTTGCAGTGCCCCAGTCATTTTCTGGTGTTTAGGTCCCTTGAAACAACAACAGCAACAAATCAAATTTGCTTAACATCCTACAGGAATTCCCACCACCACACTTATATCTCAAGTTAGTGTTTTGAACACGAAAACACGTATATCTCCCTTAAAAGCACGTTTAAACGTTTAGCAGAAAATAATTAGCAAACAGTATCTGTGCCACTACAGAGTATTTTGAAATTATGTTATGTAGAAAATTATTTTTAAGAGTATCCCATATAATTTAGGCATTTTCAGCCAAAAATGAAACTTGTCTTTAAATAACACAAACTGTGTTTTTTTTTTTGGGGGGGGGGGGTTAAAAATCCGGCCCTAGTATTAGAGAATCTATATTATCTGAGTAGAAGATACTACAAAAAACCTGGACAAAAAGTATCCTCGGCATGTTTGTCATCAGTATTGTGCCAAAGTCATACCATTTTGAATTTTCGAATATATAAACATTTTGTTGCCTGTGTCCTGCTCTTTCAGTAGCACCTCCTTGTAAGAAAATGCGTTCAAAAATGGTTGAGATGGAATGCCCAAAAGACGCAAACCCGCCAAAACCAAAAGTTGCAGTTTTTGGATTTTTCAATGTTCACTGTGTGGTACAACGCAAAATACGGTGTGTATTGATTTCCACAAGAGGTTTTCCCGCACTGAATAGCGAGAAAGCTACGGGTATTTTGATTGTGGTTCGGGGTTCTGTCCTTACACGCCAAAGCCCCATTGAAAAATTCAAAAACTGCAACTTTTGGTTTTGGGGTTTGCGTGTTTCGACGTTCTATCTCAGCCCATTTCTACCCACTCACAGCGCTTTTTTACAAAGCAAGATAGTGACAGAAAGAGAAAGACCTAGACAATAAAAATGTATAGTTTCGAAAATCTTCAAAATGGTATGATTTGGCACAATGCCTGATCGAAAAACATGCCGAGATACTTTTTGTGCTAGGTGTACACATTTCAACTGGAGGAATTCCATTTTCTCAAGGGATTATATGCGTTCTCGGAAAATCTTTTAAAATTCAATGGTCGCGTTGCCATTTGTTTGGGGGGGGTGCCGATGTGTTGGGATTCACAGGCATATTTCAATTCCCTTGGTTCAGCTGATTACATCTGTACTTCCTCCTTAAAATATCCATTACTTTAAATGTTTGTTTTCTTGCCATGCAGCGAATCACCTTAACTATATTCCAAAAAAAGAAAACTTAAATATCGACATCCCATTTTAACTACCAAGAAAAAGAAGGAAAAAAAAAAGAAAAAGAGAAAAACTGTACGGTTAAAGGTGATCCTTTTTCATCACTTAACATCATACCTCACAAATCAACATTATGACAAGGGTGTAACCCTTGTGATGAGTGAAAAAGTTTAAAAATGCATTGACTGAAATATTTTAGTTATATGAACATACCTGCAGATATGCAAGAAACACCTGCGTCTTCTGAATGACCGCAATTATGATTTGCCCATCCGTTACTTGGGCAATCCGCCAATTTCTCTTCGGTTCCTGTACATGCCACATTATCCAACCAGATCGTACCGGTACCGTCTGGTACATCAGCAAAACCCTCGAATGCCCTGTAGGAATAGGTGGGAACAAAAGTAGTATATGTCCAATCGCGCAAAGTACTCTTAATGATTATAATATGAATGATAAGAGTGTTAAAACAAATACAAATTCAGAAAAATTTCAGCATTCTGAGAAACTGAATCCTTTGATCATTATAACTCCAACCAAATTAACCTTCCGTTTTGCTATTGCTATTCGCACAACGTCCAACTTGTTCACATTCGAATTGGGTTCCATAATGGTAATTCCGAATGTTCGTTATTCTTCTAACGGTTTTATCAGCCCGACAAATAATCCTACCCCAGCCTTAACTCAACCTTACCCAATGACTTTTGCTCGAAAACTAACTCTCATTCTTAACGACCAAATTTTTTCAATCCCGTCCAGTTCCAGGAATCCCCCTTCTGAAACCATTTTCCCGAAGGATTTTTGAACGGTAATTAAACCATATCTGCATGCGATCAAATTTGACTGGTGGAGATAGTTGGGGGTTGATATAACGTTAAAAACTGACTGTAAATAACAAATTTAACATTTTGTTGCCAAAACGAAAAAAAAATGTGGTTCGGGACCCCTCGGGTCGGACGAAGGACAGACAAAAACATTTTTTGGCCTCATCGTCATGAATTTCATTATGGTTCTGAAAATACCGTACAGCCCGTGATCATGGTGAGATGATCTCGAATATGCGTCATGTATGGAGAGTATCCACCAAATGAATACTCAATGACACTAGAGCCGAGGTGATCTCTCTCTTCATGAACTAATGGGTCAACTGAATACAAGAATTTAGAAATAGTTGAATCAATTTTGATTCCAATACACCAGGAGATCTAGGGTGAGTGGAGGAGGCACGCTCTTATAACTTACTTGGTTAGCATATCAACACCAAGTTGCTGCAGGCTACGTGGCATCTAGGAACGCCCAATCATCATCACAGACGGTGCCCCCGTCACATTCATTGTCATGGTAAATCTCAATTCTGGTATCTATCAAGCGAATGACGACCGTTAAATCTGAACCAAAAATAATGAAAAAGGTTTGAAAGTTTAGAATTTTTACAACGTATGTTGCTACGAAGTCAGTTAACGAAGGTATTAGTTTAATGTAAACTGTATTATTGGTAACTTAGTAAACCCAAATACAACGACGTAAACGGAAACTCGTGAATGCATGTCCCGTATTCTCTACCCAGAATCATTGCTGCCCATTATGGTAATTTCATAAACAAATACAAAACGCAAACAAACAAACAAACCAAAACAAGAAACACCTCGACATATAAACGATTCTTTGCAAAGTTGGCCTTGATGTTGTTCAGATCATGCACCACACATTTGGGAACAGGAATTTCTTTGAAAATCGATCATAAACTGTTTCTGTTAAATGACAACCACCTCCGTTTCAAAAGGTCCGTAACGTTGCAGTTTGATGGTTTCCCTTATCAATTAAACTGAACAAATATAATCTGTGTTTAAAATCGACCCTAACCATTGAGTTTTCAATACATGAACTCAGTATTGTTTTTGCTCTTAGAGGCAGATTAGTTTTTAAATCGCACCACTCTATCGTATAATCGTTTCACTTATAAAGCTTAAGGTCCCGGAAACATAAATGATAAACACTACTCCAATCTTTGTGGGGCATTCCATTGCAATAAACAGGACCAAACAAAATACACTACATTGCCATCCTGTGTGAAACTTTGTATTACATCAGTGTCATGAATAGATTCACACCATCACCTGGATTTCTCTCTTACTCTCTGTCTCTGATAAATTGATGAAATCATGGTACTACAATGATGTCTCGATCACCACCCAAATATGGAATGTTTTCTGGGTCCCCGCCTTGTGTGACTTAACAAACCCATCAATTATATTTGCATTTCCTGAGACCTTTAATACATACCTTTTGGCTTATCCCCCTTACGCTAGGTACCTGGGACCCAGTATGCCCAAAGCTAATCTCCCCCGGGGGGGGGTGGGCACTTGTATTCAAAGGTGGATATGATGCGGGACATAGGACTTCAAAATGCAACCTAAACACGTAGTTTCACAATGCCACCGACCGAACAACTATAAAACCTACCTAACCACGTAATTTTATCTGGTTTATGATACCCTCAACAAGTCCAGCAGTAGCATGGAATTCGTATATCACTTTATATCTGTTTTGCTTTACTTACTTCCCAAGTCCGATTACAATATTTTGGATGATTTTGATTGTATAGAAACCAGTTTGCATGACTACGAGTACGTTTATTATTTGACCTCTGACCTGACTCACATGCACAATGCAGTAGGGATGGGCAAGATACTTATAACATCCCCTGTTTATGAAAACAATGAAAAAAAATTACTCACTTTTTTTGTGAGTAAACTGCTTATATAAGAAAATCATCTGTGTGGACAGTAGTCCTCTTTAAAGTCCACAATAATTAAGCATTATGAATTGAGTCAGTAACTACTCGTGTCAAGTTTTATGCATTGTAACTTTCTTGAGCTGATGGATCCAAGTTTACGAAAATACATTTGTGATACCCAAAGAAATAGCTCAAGTGTCTGACTGAAAAGTTGTTTGTGTTAGTCGTTTAAAAACACACCAAAGTTTGTAGCGAACCAAACATGGATTAAAATCCAAACAGACTTTCTCCAAAGTT
>JAMKCH010053746.1:0-20274 GCA_023653785.1 Ophioderma brevispina
ATTAAATCCAATTCATATCATATCACTCACCATAATGTGACACTCATCTACAGTATATGAACCATGCGTACTCTCAAACTTTCTTCTGTTTGGCAAATTTTATGGTCACTAAAAAAGAAGGAAGGACAAAGTGTATAGATTATATAAAATGGTAGATGTCTGAGATGATAACCAGAATAAATTTTGGGAAGCCAAGACAAACTCAGTATTTTTGGTGATGCAATATTTCAGTACAACCCAAAAGGAAGCTAACTTACAAGAAAACGTTTTAACAAGGCGAATCGTATTTATGCGATGGGTAAAATATGTCTCCGCCGATGTCGCAAAATCACTAACATGCGATATATCATGTTATTATTGTATTATTATGCAAGAAGCAAACTTAACCAAAAAGCATGACAAAGTGCATACACAAAAGCCCCCGGGTGGCCACTGTATTCAAGGTGGGGATGTCATGATCGTGTACAAAAAAACACGTAATAAGGGTTCGTTTTTTGATGTGTCAGGTGATGTAATCGCGTGCATTGTTTAGGTATGAAAATGTCAAAAATGCAAAATTAAGGGTATGATATTTACGTCGAAATTAGGTTTACGGGTGTGACATTTTTTGAACACTTACAAAAAAAATCACATAAAATGCTGAAAAGAAAGTCTCTTCCCGAATTTCTCTTAATTTCACACCGATAATTTCCTGAGTGATTTTAACCATTTTCTGAATTTGAAGGAATCCCCAGTATGCAACGGCAATGCCTTAATTTCATTTCTGCGTGCTAATCTACACTCAATGACGATCGTTACCTTCTGTCAAAACCAAAAAAATATGGTCATTAAAGGCTACGAGAATCAATATCAGGTGCCCCTTAAAAAAAATCGAAAAGTACTGATTTTGGCCTGATGTAAAGATTTCCATCAATAATATACCCTATCTGAAAGGAATTAAGCTGAGAAATGTGTCTTGGGTACAAAAATTGCGAAAAAAAATTCTAAGTTCGGATAGGAGGCAAATACGAAATTCCAGCCTATGTTTATATGGAATATAATCAAATCAAAATCACCTTTTTTTCTCTCTTTTAAGACATTTCTGTAGCCAATACTAGGTAAGAATCTACTGAGTGTCTAATCTTAATATGTAAATACAATTTATGACACAATATTTGGTGCCTCAAACATCTCTCGTTGCACTTTAGTTTTACCACGTTTCTAGTTCAAGAAATTGATGAATTTGCAGAACAAAAACATATCAATTACAACAGAAACATTAATTCCAAAAGACAATTAGGAACACAACTTTGAAAGACTGATATTTACGAATTTAAATTGAACTGTATTAGGCCCTAGATATGGAGTTGAAGTCCTTTCAAAGTTTTGTCTTCACATATAAGTTCTTTGAAATTCAGAGGAATAAACATTAAAGCGAGTGGCGAACGCAAATGATACTTTTACCAGGATTTTCCACATGAGGATGAGATTGAAGTATACAAAAAACTTCAATTAAATCAGTGTGAATATTCCGTAATCAGGGAGGGTACCCTAAGGAAATACTCGTTTAGGGTAGAAAAAAGTTATATCAAATACTTGCTTACGGTGCCAGTTTTTTTTTTTAAACAGTCACACAAATTACTTGTTTAGGGTAATAAAATTATAAACCAAATAATGTTTAGGGTAGCAAAACAACCCACCAATACTTGGTTAGGTAGTAATCACCAAAAACTTCATTTAGGGTGTTTTTATCCCACCAAGGTGAAAATATGCGCTTACGCTTAGGGTACGTTTTGGAGGCCATACAGGAGCATGATATTCACCTTCACGCTCGCAAATCAAAGAATAAAGCTGTGGGCTGCTCAAAAAAAAACTTAACCGTTAGGACACATACACACATACAATATATGCATACATACACATAACGGATTACAAGTGGTCAGCCCAGCCGGGCCTGCCAGATTAGGCTGTGTGGCCCACAAAAACACCTTTGAGGGCAAATTACATACACAAAATTGACAGGCGCGTGCAAATGTAGCAAAAACAGACAATCTGATTGAGCACATTCACTTCAAAATAGGCATCATATGCATGATGGTAAATATCCAGTCTAAATTGGAAATGAAAAACTTGCAGCAAGACTCAATGAAATTGCCTAAAATATTAAAATGCTACATTGTGAAAGATCGAATAGCACACAAACTGGCCAGATTGCCAGCTACAATGTGAAAGATCGAATAGCACACAAACTGCACCAGATTGCCAGTTACATGGGAAAGACAAAAAATAGCCACAAAACGGACCAGAGTGCCAGTACCTACAATGTTGAAAGACAAAAATAGCACATAAATTGGACCAGAGGGCCAGCTACAATGTGATTAAAGACAAAATAGCACATAAACTGGACCAGATTGCCAGCTACAGGTGAAACCCAATAACAACTTTACCCAAAATGAAAAGTGATATTTTCAACTTTCTGTAATTGATTCTGTGGATTTATTTTATTTATCATAAAAAAAAATGGGGACTAGGAGCATCTTACCTGAAGTTTTTGTTCATTTTGGTGGAGGGTTTCTCAAGATAATGTCCACTGAACAATAAGGCAGCAAAAACAGACTTGTCCAGGGTAGGAAATGGAGACTTGAAATATTAACAAGATATGGGGTTTGCGCCAATAAAGTTTGTCTACAGGACGTTCCCAGCCACATGTTCTATTTTTCAGCGAGAAACTTAATCAGTATGGTTGGATTTGATTTGAAAGCGATGGTTGTTAGTGGCTTCAAGCATAAAAAAATCACATGACCTACAACAAATTCAGAACAAAATTTCTTCAAATTATGGACACTATCAAGGGTAAACAATGCAATATAGAGACCTACCTTCAATAAGTTCACAGCCAGGATTATCACAAGTCTCCATGGCCATTATACCAATGCTGTCAAAACAGAAAGATTTCAACTTTAGTCATACATTGTACCCACATTATCTAATATGTCAGATATACCAAAAGTGAAGTCACAAATTGTGGATGTTTGTTTTTTGTTTTGTTTCTGTTGGTTAGCTGATGAACATACCAGACATTGCATACGTCAATAATACCTTATTATTTGTTATTTGTTTGTGTTATAAGTCGGGACATATTTGTCCTTCTAAACAATCAAGAACTCTACTACTACCATATCCAAGTTTCATCCCACAGCCTGTAACAGAATCCAGATATGTTATAATTTGAAACTTTTTGACAAAGTGTTACATACTAAACATAACAAACATACACTACAGACAATGTCACAAGTCTTTCCTAAATTTTGTTAAGGGATAACCACATCCACTTGTGTCTTCCAACACCAGCGGCCTGTGTTGTGGAGTCATGTATCCATGAATTAGAGTGAGTGCTGAAAGACTGATGGACTCAACTAATATGCTTCATGTTTTGTATTATGCCAAAACAATACATTATCAGGAATGCAAACAAGTATAAATATTCATTGAATGGTGTTTGGTCTCAAGATTTATATAAAGGAAGATAGGACACTCAACCTATTTTGTAGGCAACGATTTGTAACGCTTCTAGTCGTAAATTAATCCAGATTCCCAGCTGGCGCTACTTCTAAACCTAGCAAGCAGACCGCGGGGCCCGGCCGGGGGGACCAAGTTGTCAAATTTTGGAACTCGCTTGTTCATTTAACACGTTAAGCCATTTTGGTGGTGGAAGTCGGGGGGGGGGTAAACCACGGGACGAGGCGAGGTTGTCGATTTCTTAAGGTCCTTTATAATGCTAAGGCAAATCACACATATTAACACTCTCTCTTCCTTTGTTTTTTAGAATTAAAAAATTAAAAATTGGTTATAAATTCTGTGATTTAGTCCAAGCAACCCACAAACAATAGCACGTTACTTTTGAACATCGCGCCATTTCTTCACACAGTAAAATATGCGATTTCGTCCTTTTACCTACCCAGACACTTGGAGCGTCCTTCCCCAGGAGTCCACTTCCGTTACACAAAATAGGGGGAGTGTCCTATCTTCCTCTAGATATTCTTGTTGGTATACAATTGTCCATTGGATTGAGGACAAGTTACACTACACCACTGCAAGGTGGATTTTTCAAACTTGAGTTAACAAAAAATAAATTGTGGTCCGGGACGCTAGTGTCTGCCGTCGTGGTTTGCAAATGATAGGCATCATATGCCTTATGACCTTGGTATGTGACCTGGAACTCATTCACAAATGAGGGATGCCATGTTCACCTATAAACCAAGTTGGTTCCAACTGAACTTCAACGTTTCAATGTGAGGGTCTTACAACTTGACCTTCACATGACCTTGACTTTGCCAAAGTGACCGTTGACCCCCTAACCACTAAAACAGGGATCGTATATGTATGCAGATATTAAAGGCAATCTGTTAACCCTTTTTTCACATCAACAGACATATCAACAACATGACATCAACAACAGTAGACAAAGATATCCCTATGTGTCTTCCTATGCCTTAGGCAGGCGACACAAAAAATGTGAATCCCTCCTCTGTAGCAGTGCTCATAACTAAAACTTACCAGCATCATTGTCAGACTTCATAAACCGTGAGGAACATAAGCTCTGCAGATATTTCACATGGTCTTGGCAGAGGGGAACATCTGAAGTCAACAAAAAAAAAGGGCATATTCAATTGCTTTAAAAAATTTGCACTTCCTAATTTTTAATGCGACTCGGAGGTGCAAGTCAATGGTAGTAAACCCTGTGCCACATTGGAATTTGTGTGTGTGTTACTAATATTGTAAATAATAACATTTATCTTATTAATGAGAAGCTCTATCCACTGAAGGTTCAACTATATCCATGAAGTGTTCAAATGACAATGTGGTGTGGAGTTGCCTTAGGTGATACCAAACACAAGTAACATACAGAAAATCGGAAAGGTTTTGTGGGAAAGAAATCGATTTAGATGCAGGCGGGGAGGGAGGAACACCAAATTCTCGGAGAAGGGGCGGGTGGGCAGGAGGGAGGAAGTAGTAAAAGGTTAGGTGGCTGGATAAATAGGTGGGTAGATGGATGGGTAGGAGGTATAAATAGGTAGATAGATGGGTAGGGGTGATAGGTAGATAGGAGGTATTTTTATGACATAAAAACAGGCAATTGCTCAACGTGGGTTGGGTGCGTTTGGTGGGTGGGTGGGTGATGGTTAGGGAGGGAGGGTAGGGAGGGAGATGGATGGGAGGAGTCTAAATGGTTAGCTAGATGGGTATGGGTTAGATAGGGAGGGATAGAACATATTAACAGGCAATCAGCGCACAAAGGTTGGTTGGTGGGTTGGGGGGTGGGTGGTGGTTGGTTTGGTTGGTTGGTTAGAGGGAGGGGGGAGGGACTTCTCAAATAAGACATGCTACAAAATAATCAGATTCAACTGACTTTACTATACCAGGTCTGCACTGGTGTAACTGTCTGCACTGCCACTCTTCATTCAAACAATGCTTTTGCATAGAAAATAAATTACAAAAAAATAGCAAGTGAAAGTGGAAAAACACGAATTATTTATTCATTCATTCATTTCATTGCTCTTACTTACAGACCTAAGGGGAGACAATTTGATGTGCAGCATTGTTTTCCCATGGTACCTAGATGACCAGAGGCCCTACACAAAATGATACATTTTCAACAACAAATACACATTAAAATCCCACAGAAATCAACAAATTCGAATCCATTAAAAAACTTCAAAATTTTACAAAATAAAAACACAAGAACGAGTCAAAAGATTTATGCACTGACCAATTACCTCCAAAGCAGTCCTTCACTAGCAGAGGCCACTTCCCTGAAACTAAGCCTGGTTTCAATATGTCACATGATATCTCCCTCTGACCTCCCAAAGCGAGGCCTCATTAACCATACACTCCCCAATGCACCGCAAGCTCTACTATTGACCCCACCACGACCCCTATTACCCTTACCACTCCAATCAACTTCACCCAAAGGCAACAGAAAAGGACATGATGTTCCAACTATATACCAACCAACCCTCCAAGAATGCCCATCCAGACACTATTACTTAACCCACCCCTGAGATAGGTATATAACCTCAAAGCCTCCCTCCTGCAATCCTACTAGCTTCCACCTCAAATCCATCCATTTGCCAAATATAAGATTGCTTACAGATCATAATTTCAATCCCCCTTCACTTACCACACATAACATCGTTACACATGCCACACTGTTCCAAAGGGGATATCTTGCTGAGCCAACTCTGTACCTGGTACACCACAGGAACATGTGAGCTAGTAGGATATGGCATTAAGAACATAATCACATGGAATTATTGCAAGTCCACTATAATTAACTCTATCGTGAGAAGTAATGTGATCACTTAAGGGAGTTTGTGCTTAAAAGTATTTATGGTCCAGAGGTGCTGCATTTAGAGGTAAAATGTGACCCAGCATGAGTGAAGGAGCCCAGAGATTCTTTGAGGCGAAATTGAAAAATGAGATTTATTTACCTCACTTGTAGCATGTTTCAAAGATTAAAATGAGACCTTAGTCCTCTAGGGTCTGTTGATATGAAGTGTGTAGGTCAAAGACATGTCATACTACATAATTAAAGACAAAATTACGGGTATAGAGGATGAAGGTTCAAGTTCTATTTTAGGACACAATAAACCAAAATGGGCTCAGAACAAAAATTGTTACATCAATATTTTAAGAATAAAATTACACTACACTACATGAAAGAGGTAATATCAGTATAACATTTTAAAGAGGAAAAGAAACAGAATCCAACACCTTGACTATTTTGCTATATAACAAAATTTCCCAATGCCGCACAAAGAGCCTCTCATTTACTCATGTTGGGTCACAAATGTTTTCAAAGTGCGACAAATCCTAAAAACCTGCTAATTTTGGATCCAGGTTAATATTAGGGCATAATTCTGAGTGAAATGATCAGCAGAGGCTTTCACATAATAAAGTGTCCCTAAAAATGAAAGCAATGATTTTAAGTTTTCCATATAACCTCTACAACAGACGAAAGGCTAATTGCATTGCGTTTCAGCGCGTTCATTTTTCCTTATTACAACTTATCGTGCCCTCTATAAACCCTTTCAAACTTATCTTGTTATTATGCCCCCAAAGGTTGGTTACATGTTCAATGAAACTAATTATACATACCACTTTTGATTAAATCACCATAAACGTTCAAAATTTTCCATGCAGTTTCCGAATATTTGTTTGCATCCGGCAAGTTGTCATAACCTTCACGTGTAATATAAATAACATAAGGTGACGTATAAGGTCATGGCCAACTCCTTTTTACACAAGGGAGACTAATCCCGTTTTTCGTCATTGCACATATCCCGAACTCCACCATGTTCCGTTACCAACATAGAGATAGCACTTCGCCCACATTCAGTCTGGCGAGGATATTCCAAGGTATTTCGGATACTCGCGCAGACCAGTGACCTCGTGTAAATCAATGGCGAATCACAAAATTGCTGCTTCATCAACTCTACGGGAATATGTAAAAAATAATTCTTACATTAGGCAACGAAAATAAAAACCCTGGTTTTACGGTCCCGACCGACCCTGATTTTTCCAGTTTTGCCGATTTTTTTTTTTTTTTTATGTCTTTCCACAAAATATGTAAACTCGCCTGTTTTTAGCCCAATTTATCATTTTGCAACCAATTTTTATAAAATTTGTTTGTAAAAATTTTCATTTTTTCTCTTGATTTTTCAGATTTTGGGGCTATTTTTAAGCCAATTTTGAGCCCAGAAAAGAAAACAAATTAAAAAAAAAAAAAAATTCTCCTGACCGACCGACCCTACTACAAAGGTCCGCTCGCCCGTCAACAGTTTTCTTTTTTCGTCGTCCTTAATCTATTTTAACAATAATTTTTTAATTGAAATTAATAAATATGAATGGCATATTAACCATTTGCAAATTTCATGTGCCTTTTCTGATGTAAACTTCCATATTTCACCAATTTGATGAAAGTTTACTACACGCAATGATTTCACAATAGCAGGGAATGTTAAAAGACTTGGTCATTTGTGTTAAAGCGTGTTTATAAACAACCATGAGTCTGTTTGAATGAAACATCCATTTTGTTTTCTTTTTTTTCAAATACGAGCTTTCAATTTTTTTGAAATCTTTGTGACTTTTGAAAGTTAACATTTTGTGTCTACGTGATCAGTAATAATGACACTATTTTGAAGAAGGAAACAAGTCCCTCAACCAGGTAAAATCAGGTATGTATTTTGTGTGTAACCACGCTGAAATGCAATCACCTTACCTTTCGCGCACTGTTTTATGGGTTAATATCCCATTAACACATAATTTTTGATCTGTGTAAGTAAACACCTAACTGGGGAAACAAGAGCCATCCTTATATTTATATCCCAAGGTTTGTGAGATTCTATTTTATTACATGTATACTTACGAATGATTCAACTAGTGCATTTTTTTGTGCCAAAAGGCCTTGATACACCCCTATTGCCACTTAAAAATTTTGGTGCGCCCATGCCTAGTAGCGGTCCATGCTAGCATCGGTACGCCCATCCGTGACGTCACTGGCATCCAAAATCCTTTGCTCATTTTTGTACCTTCCCCAATGCTCCACTGCGGGAAGGGCCTGGATGAGGGTTTCTAGTTGGATCATTCGTACGTATACATGTATAAAACAGAATAATCTCACAACCTTGTAGTGAGATATTCTATTCTATCCATATATATTACATTACGGAAATGATCAACTAGTGCATGACTGCCGCACTGGTCACTAGGTGGAGAAGGAAGTGGAAGACGGTAGTCTCAGTTGTTGCGGTGTTTCTCGCCATGTGAAGTTTTACTGGAAGCTGAAAATCATTTTGCCCCATTGTACTGCCATATATATATATAAAACATGATAACATGTTACATCAGACATCTATATCAAAGCACTTAAGTTATAATAAAACCGGCACTCCTCACCTTATGAGCATGGTGATAAGGAGGATGGCTACCCTCATCTTACTCTGATGCTTTGCTGACAGGATTTTTGGCCACGATTGGTTAGTGGTTACATGAAGGACATTTCATAATAACGATTCTGAAAGTTGTAGGCGTCCTCCATCCTGCTGCTTCATATATCAGTAGTTCACTCCTAAGTGAAAAGCCCTAAGATGTGCCTAACTTCTAATTCATGAGCATGCGGGTTAAAGGCGATGTTTACTGTCCAGTGACGAGGTTTCACTTTCAAAAGCATCGAGATGAGGGAAGTGGAACCAGTCTGGCAATGTTTGCTTTGTTGCAGTTGTAAGGTTTAGTTGTTATGATGAAGACGTGGTCAGATATTGAAGAATCCATTGATTTCCTTAAGAAGGCAGTAATAAGTCAGTAAGAATGTCGGAGAGCTCTGACTGGACATCACGTTTATCTTCAGGATCACCAGTAACTCCGGGAAGCTCTGGAAGAAGAAATATATCAGATAGTCCCTCCCTGACAGAGGAAATACAAATACTACATGGACAAAAAAATTGTTATGAGCTGATTTTTTCAACAGACATGCAGGAATACATCATATAACAAATATACAAAATCCCATGACTCCCTTTGGGGAAAGTTTTTTATCCAAGAGGGCCGCCAAACGAAGATGAATTGGATTTATAATTAGCTAATCTTGCTTCTCAAGTAGCTGTTTTGATGATTTAGTTAAAATCTAAATGATCCATGTTTTCCTTGAGCTGAATTCAAATGACCGCATTCATGTAATTTGCTTTATCTCAACGTCAGAACAAGGAAGAGGAGATAAAGAAACAAAACAAATAAATTATACTAAATAAATATATATAAGCGAATAATAAAAATGACAAGAAAGAAATTAAATTATATAAATGAATAAATATAGTCAGTGAATAAATAAATAGATATAAATAAATAAAGAGGAAATTTGTAAAGGGACGGGTACAAAAAAGGAACCTGATTATGTAATAAGAAGTCCTTTTGAGGGGTTTTCCACACCCAATGTTATTGCTCCCAATTTCTGGGATTCAGTCTTTTATATATTCTTTCACACTCCAGTTCCATTTCTGGTAACTTAGGTATTGTAAAAATAGAAATATATATGCCTATTTCTATGCCCATTTATGGCAAGACGTACTTGTGTGGCCATAAGTAAGTATACAAAATGCATTATACTAAACTTTTAAAGCATTCTTTCGAAGGAGTAGTTATGTGAGCGGCGTCCGTACTGGTTCTCATTGTGCAGTGTTGGGGAAATTGCATTCTGATTAAGTTCAATTAATATAACACCCAAGTCATTCTTTCGAATAGACTAAAGATGAACATCTAAAATTAACTGAATTGGGTAATTAGAACAATCCCATTTCGGGAATTGCCTTTAAAACAACCCTCCTATATATGCGAAAGTTTGACCGAGTTTCCTTGGAGGAAACTGCAAAGGAAAGTTATATGTCAATGAGAATGATAATATATGTAATGGCAGCAAATGGCAGCCATTTTGGTGGCCATTTTGGAGTTTTGACTTAGGCAAACATCAATGATTTAGATTATTTAAACAAAAACTGAATTCTTTGACCCTCACACATATAAAAAAAAACATGAGAGATAGACTAATTACAAAAATGGGCGGCCATTGGATTTTGGCGTGAGGGAAGTCATCAGTGATAGATTTGTACCATGATTGGATTCTTTTTTGACCCCAAAGAAATTTCTGTTTGTTGTTTAGAGAGGGCTCGGGAGTTGGGAAACAATAATGGGTTGTCACCAAACCAAAATAATTCCAAAAAACAATAAAATCATCAAAAATTTCTTAAAAGCAAAGATATAGCTAATATGGCAGCCATTTGGATACATTTTTTCCCAAGGGGGATTTATGGGGATTTTGGAAATGTTGTTGTATGATGCACTCTGCTTATCTGGTGCAAAAATCAGCTCTCAATAACAAGTTTTTCCGGGTCAAAAAACCCCAGGGACCACACGAAATAGGTGAGGTGCATAAATTTGAGTGTCTGTGTTTTGGGCCATTTGAAACCAGCTCCGAGGGAAGTTAGAGAGGACATTGTGAGAATCTGAGATCTCATATACTTCTTGTCTGTATACAAAGCATGGATGTCTGAACATATTACTGTAGATGCAGCAATCAGTGGAATGCTGTCTACTAGTTAAATCGAGTGGCTTTATTCAACGCGGTTCAAACGGCTCGGCTGCGCGACGCGCCGTACTGAAGGACCAATGAAAGATCCCACGATGGAGTGAGCTTTCTAAAAGTAGGGCGTTTATTAAACGTTCAAACGGCGCGCTGGCGACCCCGGCGTACTGAAGGACCACTGGAAGATCCCACGAAGGAGTGAGCTTTCTAAAAGTAGGGCGTTTATAAACAGTCCCTTAATGAGATCCGAGAGACTTTAATCTTCTCTAATAGTCCGGTTATCATGTATGTATAGTAGGGAGATGGCAGACAGGTGGTAGTTCTAATGTTGAATGGTTGAGGTTTTCTGAAAGGAGATGTCAGGAAGTTAGCGACGTCTCTACAGAGGCAGAATGCGGATTAACTGTGTTTCTTGCACCGGACGTTTAAGGTTCGAAGTCTACTATAGTAGATTAATGGAGGTTGACTTCCTTCTTGCTCCACGCCGCAAGGGAGACACTCTTTTTTTTGTTTCTTCCGTCCACCAACAGATTTTGCCTTAAAGGAATCAGTCTGGGATGGTCTTCCAACAGCTGGACCAGTCTAAAAACCAAACCTGACGTGGCCAAAATGGGGCAACAAGCAGCATATTACTTGACCTTGATTGGCTGGAACTTTGTTAGTCCTTCGCCCAGAATTGTTAACAGTTGTGGACAGGCGTATGCAATCAGGTTCTCCCAACTTATTGTAAAACAGTCATCTCACCCAGGCTTTCTCGTCCGCTAGCCACGTGGAGTATGTGGGGAGTTGGTAATTCTTGTTGTTGCAAACAGATCTACTATGGGCTGTAAAGTCTTTGAAAAAATCATCTGGCATACACGGCTGTAGAGATGCCACTCCACAGTGATACCGAATAAGATATCATTTTGGCTGATTTCCTCTAGAAAAGCATGTCTTCTGACAGTTTGATAAAAACTCTCGGTAGAGGTACGCCTTGAAGGTAGTTGAATGATACTGGCACCAAGGGAGGAGGCGGATGGTTGCAATGCACATGAGGGTACTATTGTTCCGCATTGGTGGTTGTTGATGTGTAGGCAACTACAGTGAGAATTGTCTGTTTTGATTTCACTGACTTCCCAAGAACCATTTGATCGCTGAAGAGCGTGTTGACCGCTAGCAACTTAGTATATTTTATATGGAGATTCACTTACTTTCTTTCATTTCGACCATACTCCCTTTATTTGTGGGATCTCATGCATGCATCCCAACCTATCTTCGAAGCATTCCCGTCGTGGTAATAACTCGATGAGGTATCTCGCGGAACTCTTGTCGCACCATACGAATCTTGTGTTGCATAAACATAGAGGTGTACGCCGAGCTTTGTATTTTAAGGAACATAAAAGTTAGAAGGTCTACTAAGCTTGCCAGCATTACTAAGCAGCGGAGCCATAGATGAGCAGGAGACAATTCTCTTCAGAATAAGATACTATCTCACAGTTCGTGAGTCTCTCTTCTGTAGGAAAAACTTTGGTTTTCTTGAAGTCCAGAATTGCTCCTAAAAACTCCGGGCTTATGACTAGGAATGAGATTAAATTTATTAGGTTTATCATGAAACCCAGCTCTTCACCGTCTTCATAACCAAAGTAGTAAACTGACTTATCGACTGTTTAGCTGGAAGCTACAAACAACCAATTCGAGATAGAAAAAGAATTTGGATACCACTCCTTCTCAGATGTTCTGCCACTGGTCTTCACTAGTCTTGTTAAAGGTAAGGGCGAGCGCAGTAGAAAGTCCGAATGGAAGAAGAACTCGAAATTGGTAAGAATGGTGTCTAAATGAAGCGAAGCCATCTGGATGAGGAACAAACGGAACATGAAGGTAGGCTCTTTTAAATCCAATTTGTCGCCACCAAACCAGCCCTCTTCAAAACTCTTGATGACAGCGGAGAGAGTTACCATTCTGAAAAGCCTCAGGACGAATAGAGATCTGTTCAGAGGGCCGAGATTTAGATCGGAATGAGGGGTTCCTGTTTTTTTCTTTGATGGTAGGAAGAAAAAACGAATAGAAATAATTCCATAGACTTTCTTATTGGAAATAGCATTGTCCTAACAATTCCTTCCCTTCGTTTTTCAAAAATCATAGCCTTAATGTCTCTTTTGGCATAAGCGTAGAGCAAAAAAATCGGACTTTCATCGGCGGAAGGCGGTAAATGCAAATGGTAATCTTCTAAAGTTGTTTGAAAAAAAAGAACCATAGATCCGAGGTTATCGACCGTCACGCCGGGAGGAAGGCTTTAGACGCCCCCCACTAGCGTCAAAGGTAGGTAGGAGTCAATTGTATCTTTTTCTCCTACTCGCGCCACGTCTGGCCCCTCTACGTCGGAGTAGGAGGAATAACTTCGATACTGTCTAGCGCCTCTATAGTTGGAGTGCTGTCCTTAGGTCGTTAGCCCGGACTTCCGAAAGGAACGTCTGTTCCTTCTGTAGGCAGGGAGAATAACTAGGAGCGACAGTCTCGCGAAGCCATAATCGAAGGTATGTATCTATACGGTCTAAATCTGAAAGAACCTCTGCTTGTTAGACTTTGCAACATGATCAGCAGCTAAACTCGTTTTCGCCTGAGAGGGGCTAACTTAGACCACTGTCTTCCCAAAAAGATCTTTACTCTAGTGAGCATTCAGGAGAAATTCTTTGGCTGTAAAATGCAAGCGTCAACTGCATTTTCTTCTCATAGCCACTAATGGTAAGCAATCTTTGGTAAAAAGCAGTAGAAACATTTTTTTTGGATTGTTTTGGGAAGATCTCTCACAGTTATAAAGGCCTCTCTCAATGGCTTCACTAAACAGCTCTTACATTAGGATCCATAAAGCATCTGAAGGATGCTAAGAGACAACGAAGGTAAATCGAAGCTTCACATACAATACGGGCAATTCGTTCCATAAGTCTAAGATTCACCTCCTTGCCCCCATTCCATGAATCAACTCGATGGACAGGTTCCTTAAGTTTCTAAAAGAACCCCTTTCGAATCAGACTGCATCTATCCCAGCATGGTCTGGGAACAATAGGAGCTGAGAAGAATTCTTAATCTTCCTCACATGTGGGGAAAGACTAAGGAATCCATCTGAGAAGGGAGTCTTCTTCTGATAGTCCGTCCAAATAGACTTCGGAAACTTATCAAAAGTCTGTCTTAATCGCTGTAACAGGAATGATAGGTTTCCCCACCTACTTCTTACAATGTTAGAGCTAGACCAAGGTCTGAAGACTAGAGTCTTGAGAAAATAGCAGAATTCAATTTCAAACCTCGATGAAACCAAAAACGGCCCCCGGCCCCCCCACAAAAGGGGCGACGCAACATTGGGCGATAGGTACTGTAGGTCTCCGAAATCTTCCGTCAGGAAAGAGTCAACATCGGAATAAAGAGCTCCATAAATCTGGGAAATCTCTTTTCAATTTCGTTTCCTCAATCAAATCAGAGCCTCTACCCAAGCTATCCCCAGTGCGCTCTAGACTGAAAGTGCCTTGATTAGATGTGAAATGAGCCGGGTAGCATCAGCCGGTATTGGTTGAGTAGCCTTAATTGAATCTTAACTTGGGACTGTCTCCTAGGAGCTGACATCGACGGAAGGTGTCTTTGTTACGATGAATCACTTGTAGGAGTCAATGAGAGGATAGATACCTATCAACATAATCAGACATAACAACTTCAGGATTTCAGTACACCATGGTGTGGAACAGACTTCCCTTTCTTTTCACAGGGTATAGATTTCTTAACTCTAGACTTGGAGAAATTATCCTCTTTAGGCCTTGATAGAGAATATGACTAACATCGTTCAATTAGATCTTTAACTGGAGGAATCATAATAAGAGCAATGTCATTCTATACTAGAGGCAAGTTTCTGTCTAAGTTGAAAAACTGAGGAGAAGCCACTGCTTTCTTCTCTAAATTATCGGATCTGGTTCTAATAGTCTATGAGAAGAATCTCCACTCTGTTCTTGAACCAGAAGCATCCTCCGATCATAGAATTAGATCCTAGACGTGAAGAACTACCTAAAGGAGAGCCTTCTAGAATCTTCGATAGTGATGGCTAGGAGAATCTTAAGACTATTCTACTACTGGTGTGAGACTTTGTAGGCGTAGAGGAGAGTATTCTAAAACGGAAGGCGACGGGAACAAGCCGCTGAAGAAGAAGATGCCGACCCGCCGGGTTGGCCGATGGAGAAGTGGTAGTGGTAGGATAATTTGAATTCGAAGAGCTTACGATGGCGACCCGACGGTGAATCGGCGGAGGACCGGTTGAATAAATTACAACCCGGAGAACCGGAAGAAGGCCCGAAGGTACACTAGGTGGACGGGACGGGCGGACCGGAGGAAAACAACTGTATAGTCTGATCGAAATACACCTCTGCAGGAACAACACTAAACTTCTTCGAAGCCAAGGAGGGGAAACTCTGTTTTCATTGAAAGAATATCTAACTCTGCCTCACCATACAAAGGCTCATGGTTCATCTGACCTAAAAATTCATGACCCGTCGGTTTACTATCGGTAACATCGGTGACCCCGCCGCAAACATAATGAGTCATAGCCATGGGACAAGTAATACACAGCCGGTCAAGAGGGATAGAGCTGATTATAGATTATCATCATACTATAATTACTTCTAAACATCATCAAGACGGGCAACCCGCCGCCAGAAAAAGCCGCAGTTAGTAGACTTACAAGTACAACCGGTACCGTTAATCATAACCATATCCGCATCAATAGGTGCTTAACAAAGGCCGCTGGGCTTCATATACTGCCGCCATGGGAGTCGCCCTCAGTTCTTATTCAACTGCAACACTACGGACCCCGGTGGACTGAGGTTGTTTGAAGTTTCACACCACGTTATGTTAAAAAGAGCCAGCCTGACTTCTCAAGTATTGTGAAATTATCACTGGATTGACGGCAGAATTGCTCATCGCCTGGTGGAGACCGAGACGGCCGTTAGATCACTTGAGTGTATTGTACCGTCAATAGGCCACGGCTGGATTCCTTTCGAAACAGTATAGAGGACGGCACCGTGGCCGTTGGGTACCAACCGTGATAATCTAGCTGCCAATTCACATGAATGGAAGGATGTGGATAGACCAGCAGTTCGAAGTAATACTTAATCACTCGGATTTACAGAAATAAGGAGCCCTTAATCATCAAAACTGCAGAGGTGGCTGGACGGACTGCCCTATAAACTGTTAATAGCCTCTGTGCAACCTTAGATAATAACGTCTGGAAGCTAGATCAAAGGTAGTAGAAAACTTTTGACTGCTCTTGGAAGTAGTCTAGGTTGAGTGGTAGAGGTAGAAGCTTCACCGGGGACGACCCCGGAGGGAAATGCCCTGAACGGAGATGGAGCGGCTGACTTAGATTTGGCCTTTGTTCTTTACTTTTTTCCATATCCACGTCCAATTTCATCAAAGAATTTCTGGATCTCCAATTTTGTCTACCCTTGGGTATATTACAAGGTCTCTCTTTGAAACAGCTCTCACTTCACATAAATAGTTCATGCGGGTCTGGTCCTTGTCTCTGCATGGTGAACTCTTACATCCAGAAACATCTTCGAAGCGGTGCCGTCATTCTGCAACATAAAAGTAAAACAGACTTGGAACGGTTTTAGATAGATTAGGATGACCGCCGAGAATCGGGAGTTCCAAAAGGTTAGAGCAGAATAAGGCCAGAGGAGACAAGAGGACGACAGAAGACACAGGCACCCCCCCCAAAAAAAAAATTTGAGAAAAAATTGAGGATTCATCGGCACGAGCTGGTAGTAAGCTGTGAGAACACAAATGACATGGTTGCACCGCGAGGCTATAGACAAGGGCGAAAAATAAATATAAATATAAATAATGCAAGGGAGCAGACACGATACAGGGACATATCCCCAACAGCCCTGGCGTCTAGGTGTGGACTTACATAGGAGGGGACTAAACCTGGCCAAGGAATAGCCCACTTAACACCCGCAGTACGAGCAGCACGAAACAATTGCCTGAGGCCCTCGCGGGGCCACCAGGTGAAGTGATAATACATATCTATAACCTGATAACTTATGTTAACAGCTTCCTAATTCCACTCCTTAGAACTTCCGAATTCCGGTCTAAAGAAACATTCTTACCTGCACCACAACATCATCATCCAAAACTCCGACAACCCGTAGTAGAGGGTAGATGTTATCTATATATATACATAAACAAATCGCCGCTAAATCGCGAAAGGGGAAAATAAATTATGTTTAATTATCCCATTAAAATTTTCACATGGTTGCCCCAACTGAGACAACAACAAATAAGCACAGGAGTTGGATGCCGTGACGTCATGGATGGGCTTACCGATGCTATCATGGAACCGCTACTAGGCTGGGCTCACCGAAATTTTTAATGTGGCAATAGGGGTGTCTCAAGGCCTTTTTGAGAGGCACAAAATGCACTAGTTGATCATTTCGTAATGTATATAAGGTATGAAATCGAAATTACAGCAACCCTCACTTGGAATAACCATATCATTCGAATAACTTCATCAGCTAATATCATTGGGTTTAATGCCTAGAAATCTTTACTCATGTACATCACAAACAAACACAGACTGCATTCATTTCATTTATTTGCCCATTAGTTTTGAATATTCGTCATCGGTATGGGATCCTCATCAAACTGATCTCATCAATAAATTGAAAAGAACAGAGACTATGGCCTGCTTATAATGAACGACCACAAAGAAGCCCATTTAGCGTATCAGAAATGATTAAGAACTTAAGACTGGTGCTCCCTTAAAGATAGGAGAACTGCATCCAGATTAATCATCTTACGCACAGACAGAATGGGATCCTGCCCCTGCTGGTCGATGACCTCCTGCTTGCCGTCCCGCCGCCTACACTCACGCATACTCACGCCAATTCTTATCAACTGATTGCGGCTAACAAGAACTGTTTCAAGTATTCAATTTTTTGCCAGGAAATGTTTTAGATAGAATATTTTGCCTATTCAATCACTACTATCACAGATCTAGTAACTTCAAGCAAAGTCATCAACACTTAAAGAAAACTTGATAAGCAGAGAATATGGCGCACACTGTCCTGTCATATGCTACTGAGTGTTGGACAGTATGTTACAGATACAGACATGCAGTACTTATCCATTAGTCCAACCCATGGGGGAGTACCTATGAAATAATCCATAAAAAAAAAAAAATACAGCAAGTAAACTGGCTTAATCCCCCTGGCAAGATGACAGTCTGGAACATTGACCTCATATGACCTTGACCTTGGTCCATGACCTTTTTGACAGGCATCCACAAATGAAGGAAACCTATTGGACCTTAACCCTCTGGTTTAAATCGGACTTAAATTTTCGAAGGAGACGACAAAAAACGAAACCTAACCAAAACCTAACCAAACTGGAACACACACATTACACACATACGGAACATTCGCACCCTCGCAATATCCCCCTCTGCTTTTCAAGCCAGGGGGATAAAAATGAGCTTCAAGTGATTGGGATTATTAAGTAATCTATCCATTATTTAACATTCTGGCCACTTATGTAATAATTTGTTAAAAGGTTATAATATGGGTTATGATGATACTTATTTCAAATATCACTACAGTATTAAAAAGACTTGAAAATGACCAGAAAAGAGTAACAACAATGGAATATTCATGACTTCTATGAGGCCAAAAATGCTGCCTACGAGGCGCAGGCAGGGGCACAGGTATTGCCCAGAGTGACTGCAGAGGTATCCACTACAGGTTGCGGGGACTCCATTGTTACCCATCAGGTCACATGAAAGGCAATGCAGAATCGGCAATATATGATGTCATTCTGATGTACGTGTTGTAAGTGGATTCCCCGATTCTGGAATTTCTACTTTCAAGAACCGTGAAGTGACATGGACTCCAACTATGCGAAAACTGATATGAAGGTATAGCTCAATCATAATTCAAAAGCAAATTAAAAAAAGTCCTGAGGAAGAATGAGTATCAGCATAAAAATCTGGAGGCATTTTCCATCTGACAGTCAGTATACCTACCAGGGCTACAGTTGCCATAGTTGGTACACTCCAAAATGCCATTTAAGCACACACTGCAAAATAAGGAAAAGAAATTGTCTTGTTTCAAGGTTCAAAAATAATTCTGAGTTTGGACTGATTGATTAAAACTGTACTAAAGGGGAAATGCCTTGTGATCAAGCTACACGTGCACAATGCATCAAGCAAAATGGCAGTGCATCTTGGGTTAATTTGAGGCAAGGGGAAGGAATTCCATGGGAATGACTGGCATTGTCCTTGGTTTAGAAAACCCATGAAAGGCGGATCTTGCTGCCCAAGTTTGTTTGGCAATAAAGTCCAAAGAGTCTTGAAAAATTAACACAATTGTACATTTTCCTACTATATCTCAAAGTATAAAGCTGGTTTGGTCATGATACTGTGTACCAGAACTTCTGCATACATCAACGGTGCAGCATGGTGCTTGATGCGAGCAAAGTGCCAAGTTTACAATTAGCACCAAAGTGACTATCCAAAGCATTGATGTCATGCTGATACACATATAAAAGCATGACACTAATGTTGCAAAGGTATAAAGGAGGTGTTTGCACCCTTTCAGGTGCTGAGAAATCTGAATTCATCAGACATAGACAAGATGTACCTTTGATCTTACATGTCACTTATTAATACAAAGATGGAGCCTTTCCACTGTGGAATGCTACGACATTGATGGCAGCAAGGAATCATATTGTAATAATCCTACCAAATGCCATGCTATTGAGAAAATGAACAGCATCAAAATTTCGAGGAGTCTGCTTTTCATTTAACTCATTTTTACAAACTGTGGTCATACACCTAAAAAATAACCACTACAATCAGTCTTAAGTTAAGAATGGACCCATAGTAAAATAGGTGAAAGTGTTCAGGGTAGGTAGGTTGGATATATTTGTTTACCTGTTTTCCTTCTGTTTGTTTTTGTATATTTGAAATCAATAATTGAGAAAAATCAATTAAACGTCTTCTGACACTAACCTTATAACAAAACTCAAAAAAGTAAAACATAATTGTTCACCTTTCAGGTGATGTTTTTTCTTTTTTTCATATTTAAAGCATCACGTTTGCGTCTCACCCCAAAATTCACACATTGTTTACCCAAACTAACAAAAGAATT
>JAMKCH010053747.1:0-18263 GCA_023653785.1 Ophioderma brevispina
ACGATGCGTCAAGGCTTGCCTTGTTTAACCTTGTTTCCCGATACACAGATCACCTGACCGCACTGGCGGCAAAAAAGGAACTAAAAAAGAGCCCTCCGACGGCGTAAAAGTTTCTCCGTTTATTCAGTCCGAATGAGCGCTATAATCAAGTAGAGAAATCCAGTATAGATTCCAGATAGATATGTATAGTAGTAGGAGTATTCAGTTTGAGACGACAACTAGTCCTCCCAGTATCAGAAATATCAGTTAATTTGGCTGTGATATTGCAGAGCTGCGGTAACACGCGTCCGTTTTGAATAACAGGCAAAACGGAATTGAGGAAGAGCTAAGGTCGAAAGGGTGTGACCTGGGGTCACTGGTCAAGACCATTTCTCTTTTAGGGTTGTGTTATTTGGTAATTTGGGGCATTCCACTTCTCAGAAGGGAAATGCATATCTTTCAGTCAACATTGGTGTAAAGGAAATCAGTTCAGTGTAATGTTTATAATGCGCAGCAGATATCTTAAAACACTTTCAGGACTTGGGGCTACTTCTAGCTTCAGCAGTTTTTTAGCGCAGAGACCATTGCTAACAGCTAGGGAAATAGGCAATTCTGGCTGGAACCTGCCCTTGATTTCTAGACATAACGTCTCTCCTCTAGGCTGTTTTTCAGTGATGAAACTATAAAACCCGGTATCATCTGATCTGCCCACAAAATTGTGCTGGCTGCATGTCACAACAGGCCAATCTTTGCCGCTAAAATCCTTGGTGTGAGAGGAGCCCAGGAGGAAACAAATTGCCTAGCAAGGGTCAGGAAATGTGTTACCAAAATCTTTTCTTGTTGTTATTGTGGAAAATGACTGTTGCCACCACTTCAAAGCAACCATTTCATTATGCCAAAAAAAAATGAAACACAAAAATCTCTTCTTTTTTTGGTAGAATAAGATAGAATAAGTCAGACAATTAAAAATCCATTCCCTTTTGGTATTATTCAGACAAGGGTCTTTAGCAATCCAAGTCTTCTGAACAAAATCATATAACTGTACCTTTTGGTAGCATGCAGACATAGGCTCCATTAGACTGGCAATCTGAGTCTTCCCATTTTCCATACTGGTCTGGATACATGTCCACACAGCCATTTTCTACATCATCACCATCTGGCTCATTGTTGGCCCAATAGTGTAATCCACTTGGGTGCCATCTGTCCATTCAAAATCACCTAATTAGAAAAGGACACAAATTGGTCATCCAAATGCCAATTCTGGCGTTTAAATTGGCTTCTAAAAGTGTGTAGAATTATAGGATAGAAGATTGTAGAAATTAATCAATGCTTGCAAGAATATGCAGGACAAGGAAATAGTTTGAAAAGCAGTGAAGTGGCAATTGGAGGTGGGGGAGAGTACTAGAAAACAAAGAAAAAGGACAATACAGGTTAAAATATGACTTGACCTACACATCTGTACCTCACATGAGATGTAATGCTACCTACTTTGGTCTTTTGGTGGAAGAGTCGTCAAAATTGGACGAGGGATCTCTTTGTGGAGATGGATAGCACTTTCACAAGTTTTTAAAGCAGTTTCGATATTCTACTCATAGGAATCACAGTAGCTGAACAGAAATGCTCTAGCTGGCACACATTACCCTTGGGCGGTGCTCAATGGACTCTAGTCCTAACAACTCTTCCCATTCATACTTCTGGATGAGGAGAGGCAAGTGAGGTAAGTGCTTGTCTGAGTGCACAACACATTGGACTAACAACCTTCACATCATGGGTGACTATCAGAATCCACTGGACAAACATGGCCCACAAAAAATGTGTAAATCATCATTTCGGCCAACATACAATTTAATTTAAATAAGAATTTAAGTTCTTCATCGCCCCGACCATTTATTTTATCCGATAATTTTCAACATACCTTCTAACACTAACCTGTATGCTATCCCAACACATACCCTTACCTTAAATCTTGGCCACTATCTTAACTCTAAATCCTAACCCGAATAAAATTTAAGGACCAAAAGAAACGATTCAGCTGCACTTTTCAGATATTACCTAGATAATCCCACCACCCGGGGGGGGGGGCACTTGTATTCAAAGGTGGATATGATGCGTGAACAAGAAAACGCGTAAAAAGGGTATCTTTTTTACAACAGCCGATGTACGCGGCAAAATGATTGCGTGTCAAATACAGCAAAATGTGGAAAAAAGGGTATTTTTTTTTCGTAACCCTAATTGGTGATGTACACGAGATCAAAATCATAAAAAAATATTGTAATTTGGAAGTCACGCACTGAGCAGAGCCAGATAATAAGGGTATATTTTCTATCAACAACAATGCATTGCTCATTGTTTAAGTAGCAAAACTGACAAAAAGACTGTTTATGGTGCGCAAAAACACAAAAATGCTTGTTTGGCTGTTTTTCATCGGTGGAAATACGTGTTTAGGGTGCATTTCGGAAGTCCGATTGTTCACGCATCTATCCACCTTTGAATACAACTGGCCCCCCGGGACACCTACCTCCATTATCCAAAGACAGCCATCCACACCACTGAGTGACTCTATAGCTAGCTTTGCATAAGCTCTGATGAACTCATTCTCAGCTTTAGTGTGCACACTGGCCAGATTAGCTCCACTTTGCTGGCAATCGGACTGCCCCTCAATCCATGAGGCTCTGTCGTGTCTGACGTCAAATTTATAACAGTTGGCACCATATGGCTGCCAGCCTTCTGGGCAGTATCGTCAACAGGAGCAGGGGGGTAGGAGTTTGACAGCTGAAATGGGATCAAATATGGGACATTAATTATTCTTGGTGCCAGAACTGCCCATGTCCAAATATGGCATTTTGAGTAGACAAGTTTAAAGTTTGATTATAGCAAAATAGAAAATTCAAGTCGTATTGGAAAATCTGGAACAAGTAGTAATTTTCAGGTTTCCTGTACTTATACTTTGATCATCAAAGTTGATATCTAGGCCTCACACTTATTATCCCACGGGCTGGTCAAAAAATGCCCATTTATGGATATAATACTAATTTTTATATAGCGCTTCTCATGTAACAGTTCTCAATGACGCTGTTGCCTATTATTATTTATGCAGCCCATTAGGAAATCGTCACAATTATTTCAATTCATCTAGTAAATCCTGACCAGGCGCACATCCCTATCCGCACTATTTCATTGGGTCGACGAGGTAATTGAGATAAAGTATCTTGACCAGGGACACAAACATGTGGCCACGGCGGGGCTCGAACTCACAATTTTAATGCTCTAATGATCAGGAGTCCTGACTTTTCTACTGACACACATGCTTTCAACTAAACTCGTTCTGGCTATTAGGGGATGTAGTGCACTGGCTGCTGATGGCCTATCAGCAGTGGAGTTGTAATCCTGATTGAAATCAGCTTACTTAAAACAACAAAGTATGGAAAGGACCCATGTTATATTGAAAAAGGTGTGCCCTCTAGATTTTCCAAAATTGAATATTTTTGCATGGTTATGAAAGCTTTTATATACATTAGCCCTCCGGAACTTATTAAGCCCAAATCAACCTTGCTTATGGGTAACAGAACAATTTTATACTTAATGTCGCCGGCGACATTAATTGAGCAGACGACACAGAATGGCGTTTAACACAGAAAAATGCCGGAGTTGATTCTCATGGCATGCACCTATTTGACCAGTCTGTGACCTTGTGGTGTTAATATCAATGAGCCAAAGAGTTTATGATATTCATTGTAAAGGAAACATTTGTTGATTCAAATTATGGCAAACTTAAAAAGTTAGCCTAGAAAGTACTTGGATGTCTTTAGCCTCTGATTGATTACCGATCTGCTTTAGTTTGGGTATGTTTATTTTTATGTGTAAAATATATATCTTTCTTCCAAGGCCTAAATATGTTGCTAGCAAACAGAAGAAATTTCAGATTGATGAAAAATGTGCCACTGCCCCGCTTTTAATCTATCAAACTTTTACACCAAAAAACGAAAAATAGTAAAGGTAGTTGTACTTTACTTTCTTTTCCCAGAATAAAAATGACAAAACAAGTTTGACAAGAGCGAACTGTATTTATGCAATGCGTAAAATATGTCCCCGGCGAATGTCGCGATCACTAGACATGCGTTAAATACCAACACCCCACCCCCTTCCCCAACACCCGCAACACCCACCCATCACCAACCACCCTGCAAAAACCCAACACCTAACGCCCTTCCCAACCACTCTACAAACAACAACCCACCCCCTCCTTTAAACCCCCAACACTATGGCTAGTAAAATCTCAATTCCCTTTGCACAGTTCAGTACCTTCCATTACAAGTGGAGTTTAGAACATTACCAACCCCCTGGTTTTGGCAGTATGAATATTGATACCCAGGATCCACCACACGTCAGTTCTGGTCCAATGTATGTACAAGTACAAACCCACGAATGTGTCCTATGGCGGATGGCATATTGTAACTCATAGTGCAACACCCCACCCCACCAACCCAATTACCTGTAACAGGCATCCCCTTCCCCAATACCAGGAACACGCCTCCTCCCTGGCCCAAACTCGCAACGCCCACTACCGCCAAACACCCCGCCACCACATACCCCTTCCAACACGCCCACCAGCCCACAAACACGGGCACCCCCGACACCAACAGACCCACCAAACACACCGCCAGAAAACAAGTGGCAACACACCACCCCCTCCCCCAACACACTGACAAGCAACACAAACACCCTTCCCCAACAAACAAAAAACACCCGCAATACCTACCTCCTCCCCAACACCCGTTACCCCCCACCTCCCCTATGGCATAGTACGTCTCATGTAGCGAAGGAATATAGGATATTGGCATATCCAAGGTACGTTTCAGAGAGATACACAAGTATGCATATTGTAAGGAGTTCATTTGCAATACCTACGCCGCATAATCACTACTTCAAATTGAAAAAAAGATGTGCCCTTGATAGCTTATTGCAGCACACAGGAATGTTGATTATCCAATGTACAGTGTCACAATGTATAGCAATTACGCTGAGTTTTGCATATTAATTAGTTTTCATTTGCTACTCAATTTGCCAAAATATGCCCAAAAATCTAATCAGGTAAAAAACTCTTCAGCCCGCTTCTTCCACCAAGGAGGTACATCATTATACGCCTTCCGGAACTCCAGAAAACTTGTACACAGGCCTTGCAGGATAATTTTCAGAAATATGCAAAATTAGTACTTAATTACCATATTTTACACCCAAAATCTAACAGGTCGAGAACTATCACCCCGTGTATTTCACCAAGTTACATCATTGTTGCCCTTATGGAAAACTTTTTTTTTTTTTCCAGGTTAAATCATATACAACATGGGTTAACATTGACGAACGGACGGACGGACGGTCGAACGAACGGACGGACGCTGCTCTTTATAGTTCCTGTTCCGAACTCGTTCGGCGGGGACAATTACGTCATAATGATACTAACAAACTCACCACCAACAGTATACTTGCACTAGAGACTTGCTTTATATTACAATTACTATTATCCCAGTCTCCGTCGGAGGTTACAGTCACACAGCCTTCACCGGGTACCTGACTGGTCTCTTGGACCCCAGTTAGTCCATAATAGAGGCCAGCCATCCACCCCTGAAACTCCTCTGTGTTCTAAATGGCAATAATATATCGAAAGGGAGTATGATCATTGTATGTGGTTAATGTCTATTCAGAGGAAGATTGCATTCTGGTTTGAGAGTAGCGTCTAACTGTTGTGATTTTAAGGTTAAAGGTTCTATGGTGCAATCACTAAGAGGCCTCCTCCCCAAGAGCCAGAAGAGTGGTCAAACTATTTGGAGTGTTTTGAAGCAAGAAAGCTTTTTTTCTTATTTACCTTGTGACTGTGAAATCAAAGGTTTGGTTTGAGATGTATGAGTAAAAATTGAACATTTTGGTCAATATATTTTAATTTTACAAAGTATTCTATGTGCTTACAAATCCACATTTTTTGCTCTTGTCTCAAACTGGATTGAAATATCAGCATGCTATGGGTATTGGGTGAATGAAGGTTATTATATCATAATGGGCCATACCCTCTTCCCGTTAATGTTGTCCACAAAACTAACTGGTTTGTTTTAAATGTTCTTAACGTCACAGGAAAAATCACGACACAGAAAAACAGTTTGAGCCCTCATCCTCATTTGGATTCTTGTCAGCAATGAAGAATATGGTTACTTCATATATCAAATAATAGGGGGAAAAATATTTTTTTATAATTCTTCATTCAGTTTAAATGGAAATTTCATTGGCAGTTCAATTTTTACAATCTAAAATTTACAAATATGGTATCGTATAATAATTCTCAATCTTGGAACTTTAAGATATATCTCGGGCCCTTTGGGCTATGCTATTCTTTGTGTGTAAGAGGTTGTCTGCCGCTTTTTTGCCCCCCCCCCCTCACTCGCCCGTCCTACCCCCCTAGCGTTTGGGAGGCGTCGCTACAATGAGTAAAATTTCTTAAATTTTATCTTAAGGAACAAATTTAAAAGACCCTAAATGAAAATTGTTTCCTAAGAAAATTGAAACCCTCCCTCCCATTTTTTTAATTTAACCAGACCTGGGAAAATAACACCAACATCTTCAAAAAGGTGTCCTGCTGGATTACAACAGAATGGATCATTATTCCAAAATTTAATTTGAATTTTGATAACCACTTAATGGGATGGGAGTAGTACTTTGCATGCATTACAATAGCTTATAAATTAAAGGTGTCCACATGTATCTTACCACTTCTTCCTTATCTCAACGGAAAATCATTCCCAAATTTCAGTTCATTTCTGATTGTGCATTTTGATGTTATGGGAATTTTTTTTTATAATAAGAAATTAATAAATATCATTTAATATACCAGAATATCTTTATTACAAATTCACCAAAATCATTCCAAAATTTCAGTTAAAGATTTTGCACACATACTTGACTTAGGCTCAACCTTTTTTGTGGTAGACGATGAGGCTGTGGATCTGAATGCCCCCTTTTGGGAAAGAGGACATTTGGCAAACAATAAGAAAACACAAGGTCTCTATTGATGGGTAGGTGTAGACTGAATGGAGGTCCCCTTTATGAGATTATCAGTCCATACAAACAACATTTTGGAATTCTGTTTCTTCCACAAAAACTAGTTACATTATATACTCCATCAATCTCTTAGTTGCTTCCCTTGTTATTTAAATATTGAACTATTTTACTGGATCTTTCTGACGTCCAATCCACCATTACTATCCGTATTCAGCATGACAGTCTCCACAAAAGCCTCATCCATAGCCATCATGATGGTTGCTCAATTCAGCTTCTCTGCTCTACCCCATTGTCTTTGCATCCTCGTAAACTCTTGGTTCTGTGTCTGTCTAAGCGGACCCAAAGTAAGATTGGTAGCCTGGTCTTGAACAATCTGGCTGAAGGTGGGGCTGGGTCCACAAGAGGCATCTGAATAAAATAAGGTTTCCACGAAATCACTAATCATTCGTTGCCTGTATTAAAACATAATCAACATAAATCTCTGGCATAGATGAGAAGAAAAAACTCTGCAGTGCACAGACATCAACATTTCATTTGCTTGGATGGTCTTGCTACATTAAACGGGACTCGCCCAGAGGTCTCCGGCACAGGACCAGTCAACGCCATCCCATTTGCCTCGGATGTCTGGATCATTCATCCATGTATTGCCTACATTTTAAACAGAACTCACCCAAAGGTCTCTGGCACAGATAAGCTCTTTGCAGTGCACAGTCAACATCATCCCATGTCCCGGATGGTATGGAGCATTCATCTCTACACAGTCTATGTCTTGCTACTATTCAAAATTTGAAGGTAGTAAAAGAAATTAGTGAATGTGGTATAGACCATCATGATTAGACAATGGATTTGCGAAATGTTGTAGACTAGGCGTTGCTGCAACTTTTACGAGCTAAACCGTCAACCAATCATATAAGTGGAAAAAACCTGATGAGACAGTGCAAACTCTTGAAAGATCTTGGGACTTTAAGGCATGACCATTTTTAGCAGTACATATAGGCAAGTTCCAATTGGTGCAACCCCAATATGGGATTTGTGCTTCTGGGGTAGTACAAATTGGGGTTGACTTATACGATTTGGCAGTCCTTACAAGAATTCATTATAATTCAAGAGTGTTTTTTCACCATGAACTTCACTTATGATACTTATTAGATACAATTTGTAAATTTCTTGAGGAACAGCAGTTAGTTAAAGGTGATGAAGTTGTCTCACAATGGCCACTTCATCCGACAAGGTAAAAAATGTTGATGTTGAAATCAGTATTTTCCTACAGCTGTATGTTACTAGGATTAAGGGCACCTTTCAACTAAACATTAGGCCAAATGGAAGTTGAGTCTTCGTTTCCTGTGCCGCGCGCGTCAGGATTTATACGCGCATCCGAAAATTCATTATTTCAATTCATTCATGTATTTACTATGAACTTTTCAAATAGTCACGCACAGATGGCCATAGAAACCGTCGCAAATTGCTTTTTGCACATTCGATTTCATTGAAAGTGTCATTTGCGTTTATTCCCTGTATTGCTTAATATTCCATGGTTCAAATCTAAACTAGCCTAAGCGTAAGGGGAAACTTCACGCGCAATGTCTATAGGCAATACCGCGGTATCGCAACGGAGCGTAGCGGTGTAGATTTTGCATGGATCGTTTCTGTTGCGGCGATTGAATTATGGCGCGACAATGTTTAGTGTGTGAGACCAAGCATATGGCTGAGGTTTGGTGCAAGTCTTCTCCTGCCAAATCGAGTATCTCTAGACGAGTGGCGTTTTCATCTGCGGTCTCCCGGGGGCGGTATTCTGTAACTATATTTTCTTTCTGATGTGTTGAAAGTTAAAGGTGAATTACCCCTTCGATGTATAGCGTGATGAATGATTATGACAGAATATTGACAATGATCACAATTAGTTTGCCGGCGGTTCAAATTCACCACCCATGGCTGTCAATGTGCAATGCAGTGTGTGTGGTTACTTGTTATTCGACTAGAAATGAATAAATGTGGATCGGATGCTGTAGGCGGGTCATGTGACTGCCTGGAAATAAAACAGAAAACCAAAGGGTGTATGGGTGGGTGGTATTTCTTTAATACTATGCGGGGATCAATGGGTGGTGGGGAGGTCGCGGGTGCGGTGGGGGATGTCCTGAAATTGAAGATAGCCTGTCATTCTGCCAGCATCATGAGCAGATGCAATCTGCTGAGCAGCACATACAAAGCTATAAAATGCATTGTCAAGTCTAGTGGGAGAAATATAATCATTCAATGGAGGAAGGGGGTGGGGAACTAAGATGTCAGGGGGTTGAATGTTTTGACTTTGTGTGTGCAGATGTTTTTTTAACTATATGTCAAGAAGGTGAGTGGGAAAATTAAATACCTCATTAATTGAATGAGGCAGGGTGGGGGGGAGGAAACTAAAATACCTCAGGTGGTTGAATGTAGACTTTGGAAATTTTTGTGTCTTGTGGGTGTGTGTGATGAAGAGGTTTTTTTTTTCATTATCTACGCGGTTACGTACATGAAAAAAAACGTAGGTGTTTGAATGTTTTTTTAATCTTTGGGTATATTTTGTGTATGGAAGATGTTTTTCCCCCAACCTGTTTTTTTTTTCTGCCGATTTATACGCGTCTACATCAAATGTGATATATGATAACTACATACGTCCATGTGGTTGAATGTAGACTTGGGAATTTTTGTCGTTCTCTTTTGTGAAGATTTTTTTTCTGTATACAGCGTATTCGTCACATGAAAATACGTCGGTGGTTGAATGTTTTTGGAACTTGTTGATATTTGTTGGTAGTATGAAGATGTTTTTTCCGTGCTATATCCATATGTGATTTTTTTTTTTCCTGATATACGCGTATGTGAATTTTTTGCTGATATATACCGTATACATCTGTATATGTCAGGTAGTTGAATGCAGAGCAGAGACTTTTTGAAATCTTGTTGATCTTTTGTGTGTGAAGATTTTTTTTCCTCCTGATATATACGGGTATACATCAATGTTATATGGTAAACTAAATATGTTCAGATGGAATTGAATGTAGACAATGGAATTTTTGTCGTCTTTTGTGTGTGAAGATTTTTTTCCGTATATATGCGTATACGTCGTGACATGAAAATACGTTCGGTGGTTGATGTTTTTGCAATCTTGTGATATTTTGTGTTTTGTTTTTTCCCTGATATGCGTATGGAATTTTTTTACTTGATATAATATATATAATATATATATATATATCTATTATATATAATTCTATATATACGTGTATGTGAAGTTTTTTTCTGGCATACACGTATCATCGGCATATGTCAGGTAGTGATGCAGACAGAGACTTTTGGAATCTTTGCTGATCTTGTGTGTGTGAAGTGTTCTATGAATGTTAATATCCAGACCCCTCTCATATGCTTTTCTTGCTCAATTTGTATGAGTGGGTACTGAGGAAGGAAATCGGCAACAAAATGTGTATCCAGGATTGATCCCAATATGATCATCTTGCACAATATTGGCTGAGTGTGGTTGTGTTTCACAGGAATTTAAAGTATGTTGCTTCGGACTGACCTTGCTGACGAGAATGAGAATAAAGATGGTACAGTCAATTGGTTTTTGGAAGAGAAGAAATGAAAGGTATTGTCAATTTCATTTTGTATTTCAATAAGGTGCTTGTTTCGATCGTATTTGAGACCCCCCTTTTTTAACAGGAAGTATGAATTTTTGATATCAGATTGAAAGCTTTGAAATCTTTCTCCCAAGATACAGCTAAAACTGCCGTTTTAGTGGTGACCCATCGAATATTAACACGGTACGTGAATAGGGAGTTGCCACGATGCATTATTGCGTCTAGCATCAAAACCGCAAGCTTATTTCCCATGGTAATTAGTGGGCAGCTAAGAAAGTGTAGGGCGTCCTATCAAGTGGGAACAACTCAGAACAAGCACCTTCAAGATAGTAAAATTGAAATTAACCTGCACTTGGTTTTTTTAAACTATAAATCAGAAATAGACCTTTGTATGGAGATGGGCAAGTACAAACCAGGGTTATAGCATATAAAACAGATCCATGACATAAATTTAAATATATTACATTTATCACAAGGAGGAAGGAAAAAAACACAGTAAAGTTAAAGCTGTGTATCATTTACAAGACGTAAATAGAGTTATTTCTAATATTATACAAACATTTCAACGATAAAATATGAAAATATATGAATAATGAAACTTGTCAAATAATGAATAATGAAATCCGACCTCGTCACCTTTAAAAAATCTCCACCAGGACTAAGAATCAATCCTTGGCCCTTCCCTAAGTACTAGAAGCCACAAATTAAAGGACTACTGAGTAGCTAAGACATGTCTCTGCATGGGTGTTTTACCCTGAAATTTCAAACTACAAAGATAGGCATTTCTAAGAGGACTGGGGTAGTTCGTTTGTCAAAATGTGTCCACTTTTTTAGTATGACAGTGTGATATCACAACCCCCTTCTGTTACTTCAAAATAACTGGATTTTAATAATAAAATAAAAGCTTTACCCTAATATTTGAGCTTCCCAATAGGGTGGACTGCATTATGCAAATCCATGGCGTGATTTTCACTACCACATTTTCCCAATTCTTTAAAGACCCCTATCAGTGATTCACCCGAAAGAGTCAAATATTCAATATTGCAGTAATAGCTAAAAGTGAAGGAGAAGTCTGTAGAATTTTTATAGTTATATTTTGCAACTGAAAATGACCAAAATGGGAAGAATACGGCCGTGTTCAACGATTGAATCTACACTCAATTATGTGTTACAGTAAGAGTCCGTACAGACAGTAATTACTTTAGCCCATGAGCTAACCGACATTTGTAACAACATCTCAAGTACAAAAGGTTTGAGTGATAAATATGTTTAGAGAGACTGACAGGAACCCCTGCAACGCGATTCTTAAGTGCCACAAAAGGTGCCTTAAGGAGAGGGGGCAAGAAACAGTTGTCCAGGGGTCAAATTTGAATTGACTCCAAATCTGTTGAAAAGTATACCATGTCATTTGTCTCACCACAAGGATCAAGAAAGGTATAGTTGTACCATTACAATGTAAAGTTAAGAGTTCTAGGCTAAAAAACGGAAAAACTCAATCAAAAAGGGTCAATTCAAGTTCAGGGGTCAAATTTTTAAGTTCTCCGATTTGGATAAAAAATGGTGCAAATTATGGATGGAGCTTAAGGAGGATCAAATACGGGAATAGTTTGAGTGTTTCAATGCTTGCTTAAGAAAGTAGGGGGGTAACGAGTTCAAGCCCCATTGAATGCATATGGACGTTGACCTTTCTGTGCCACATAACACGGGGTAAATAAGCATTTTAGGGACCGTCAAACTATTCCTTATTTTAATCCTATGAACTCCCTCAACAATTTGCAACCCATTTTTTATCTAAATCGGAGCCAACTTTAAAATTTGACATGTCAACTAAAATGACCTTTTTATGTGTTTGCATGTTTGTGCATCTCCCTCTTCAATTACATTGTAGATAGTCCAAACTATACCTTTCCTGAATCCTGTGGTTTAGACAAAAAATGATATACTTTTCAAACAGATTGGGATCATTTAAAAATTTGACCCCTGTACAAACTTTGTCTTGGCCCCCCTATCTTAAGGCACCATTTGCTGACACTGAAGAAGCATGTTTCAGGGGTCCCTGTCAGTCTGTCACAATTCTTTTTTAATCACTCAAACCTTTGTACTTGAGATGTGTTACCAAGGCTAGCTCCCGGGTTATTGTTATGAGACATGCATATGGAGTTGTGCTTCTGGGGTCTTACAAATTGGGGTTGACAACTTTGCAGGATGTACAATTTGGGCAGTCTTAAAGGAATTTCATATACATTCACAGAATTTTTTCACCATGAACTTCATATGGTATATTACATACAGATTGTAATTTCTTGAGGAACAGCAGTCTGAGGTGCAAAGTTTGTTCAAACAATGGTCCATTGCATCGCCAAGTAAACGTTGATGTTGAATCCTTATACGTACAGCTGTATGTTACTAGGATTAAGTGCACCTTTCAACTAAGCATTACCTACTAGTCGTAAGCAACTGTCCACTCTGAACCCCAAAATCAGAATGCATGTGCCATGAAATGGGCTGTGAACACCTCATTTCATGAACGCCTTAAGGGGGGTGTCTATTTGTGATCCATTTAAGCCTAGGCTTATATGTGGAGTTACACAGGGGTAGAGGTAGGTCTCTTGAAGTTACTGGGTTTTTGTGTATTTGAAGCTGCAGGGAAGAGAGTCAGGAGCCCAGAAATATTCCAGGACTTTTCTGGCAAGGTTCAAAGATTTGTTTGAAATTTCAGATATAGGGATATCTATTTTTTGTTGCCAATTTAGAAAGTTCAAATAGGGATGATCTATAAACATGGAAGGTTGGCAAGTATTTAGTAGCCACAAATTGAAGAGCTGAGTAAAGTATAAAGTAAGAAATGGGTCTGCATGTGTGAATTTCCCTTAATTTCACTGATACATTTAGTAGAGAGGGCAAACTGTATTAGATTGCTTAAAATGGTTCCACTTTCTTAGACAAAGTGATTTTTTAAAAGAATATTACAAGCACATTGAGATACTGCATCCTTCCATTTCTGTTATTTCAAAATCAAGAGAAAGGTTAGGTTCCTAACTTGTTTTATTTTTCAGATGGGGCAATCCAACTCTATTTGGCATCTAGCTCTCCATGTCTGGGACCCAGTTTTTCACCCTCAGTTAGCCCAATAGGGGATGTGGGTAGCACTCTAGTCTGTGCTCACCATAGGTGCAACTGCTTCCCACCCACCCACTACCTGGTTGTAAAAATTTCTTCATCTTCTCTCCCTATTGGGGACCAGCTTTACTGGGAAGCGGGTCAAAAAGTTCATCACAATGGTCACCTTATCGGACAAGAGACAATACAACAATATCACACCAAAGTCCAGCTAAAATCACCAAATGAACACTATTCAACATATGGACAGAGAAAAAAATGTCCAGGTATGCAATACTTAAACTCGCAGCTCACACATTTAAAAACACCTAGGATGAGATGATGTATATTGGTATGGCTGAGAGTAGGCAAATGATGTAAAATTGCTAGCCAAAGTTAAAATGCCATTTACTTTAGCTTTGAGAAACATAACAGTCTATCATGTCAATCCTGAAAATGCCATCACTTTTTAAATATAACTAGTACATTTAGACATTTGAGTGGTGAATGTTAAAATGGACGACAACTCACACAATGGGTCATATCGTGTCATTATGATAAAGTACATCAAACTTTATACAAAACCAACTTGAAATCTTTATACCATAAAAAACTACACTATAAAAAAACTGCCAAATTTCATTACATTTGTATTTTTTTTTGACAAAAACAATATACTTTACATAACAAACGATTTCTTTTGTACAGATACATTTGACAAAATTAAACAGGACCCCCCCTTGCCACACCCTCCCCCCCACGCCCCCCCCCCACGCCCCCCCCCCCCATGTTTTAATATATCCTTTTGTTTGTTAAAAACTTATTTCACATATCCAGCAAAAAACTTTCTGATTGCAATGACACACACAAGAAAACAGAGAGAGTTAACTAATTTCAGTTTTAAGTTTCACCCCAAGGTAAGCGAAACTGCCATGATTCATGTAAACATGTCATGTTTTGCTTATTTTAATCCTCGAACTACCTGAGCATTTCATGTAACTACACACCCAAAAGGGGGTTCCCCCTATAATTTCCTTATTGATCCTCCGATTCCCATAATTTGGTACCACAGGATAGCTTTAAAAAGTTTCTTCTTTCCATGTTATCAAAATAAGTACAAAGACCCATTAATGATTACATGACTCTAATGTCATAATCCAAGGAACGTATGATAATACTGGAAGGATGCAGGGTGGAAAATTATTAATTTTGCAATTTTACTGACTCACAAACATTAAATTGTCCGGTGTACTATAAAAGTACTCAAAAAAGTGGTATGAAAATGCTGAAATTCCAATTTTTTGTGAAAAATTGAATTTATGACAATTTTTAATGCGAAATCTATGCCTCATTCTGACGTATGCTAATCATTCTGGTACTACCTTTGTCAAGAACATAGGAGGACATAGCATCTAATTGGTACCAAAATAAAGTGTCTGTGATATCCCTGCAAGGACTAGGCACATTGGTACTTTTCCTCCCGAAAGGGGCGTTTTGGTATCCGCTGTACCCATACCCCGGTGTGTGTTCTTTTTTGCATGAAAAAAAGGCATAAAATGTCAATTTACAATTAACATTACAATCATTAAAAAAAAAAAGGGGGATTTTAGTATGATGGAAAGAACTAGCAGGGGGTGGTACACCCCTCTTTGGTAGACGGGGGTTAAATCATTGTACGCAATAATGCAAGCCAACACTCAGATCACATATGATACTTACCGGCCTAGTAACCAACCATCAGGCTGCCCTGCTGCCCAGTTGGTGTAGTCTAGGGTAGATCGTCGTCCAGTGAAACTGCCCAAATGAACCCTATCACTGAGTCCAACATCAACAATTCAATCCTGGACTGTTTTTCATCAAAGACGTGATCAGGGCTAAGATAGAGGTACAAAAATAATTATGCTTTTACAGCACGAAAGCCGTTTGCCGTATGACCTTTGACATCAAGGGAAAGACGCGGCAATTGGCGCTTCCAAACACCGCATTTAGTGGAAATAGAAAATTCTCCATATTTTTCCGTTATGCTATTTAAACTGAATCTTTTTCGTAATGAGTAGACTCATGTGTATTTATAGCTTTGATATCTGTGCAAAACATTCTGAATTTTACTTCTATATAAAAATATAATACGTTCGAGAACGATGTCAAAGTGAAATCGCGTTGTTTTGTGAACGTTATTTCAGAAAAAATGAAAAAATGGTCATCGTGATCGAATTTTCAACACAAAAGTAGTCCCCATTTTAAAGTGAGGGTGCCCATTTCTGATATTTTGGCACAAATTAAGATCTATATCTATATTTTTGTTACCCTGAATAGTTCAATAAACCTTACACGGTAGACATTTTGCTTCGCGAAACGTTTTCCAAATGCCTTGTCATGGCATCGGGCTTGTCATAATTCGATTCTCGGCCAGTCGCCTCTGATCTTGAACTCGTTATTTGGATAGGGACCTATTTTTAAATAATTATCAATCAACATTAAAAAAATCCCGTGCAATTTTGAAGCCTGGGGCCGCTCCTGTATGACAACCTCAGACAACTGTATGCTTCGGGGAAAAATAACATGAAAACCATGTATTATTGTAAAATTGAATGGCAATTTTGAATCGGAATCCCTAGGCCCCTAATTTACCCAACTTTTATCAAAGGGCGATGCTCGGTAGGCCTATAAGGCAGTGACTATAGTCTTATAACTAAAAATCAGCGGATAGTTACAAAAAAAATGTTCGAATGTAACCTATAGTAGGCCTATATAGTTTGGCAGAATCCCATAAACCCTTCAGATTATTGAATACATTGGTCTATACACTCTAGAAGAAAAAAGGTGCAAAAGAGGTTCTAACTTGTCCTCTTTAAAATGAGACGGCCTCTTAGGCCATTTTGCGGGGTGTGGATTTTTTAGAGAAAAATGGAAGAAGTGGCCATTTACTTTCTAAAAAGGATCTTTTTTGACCATTTCTATTTAAGACCAAAGTGTCCCTTTTCCTTCCAAATTGGGTCCCTTTGTGTCACATTTTAACCATTTCTTCATGATTAGTGGAAAATGAATTGATGGATTTTGCTGAAAATTTGTCGCAATCACAACCTCACCCACCTCCAGTTTGGGTTACAGGTCTGAAATACGGTAATGACAGCATTTCATGACTAAAACAGAAAGCGATAGTCCGAACTTTACGAATATCAACTGCCGCTAAAATGTTGCGATAAAATTACCGCTAAAATAAACTTGTTTGGTTAGTATGGGACTATTAATACCCTTATTCCCTTGAGTCACCAACGGTATAGAGAGAGTCGCCGTTTAAAAATTACTGTCAATTTATTTTTCAAAAAGATCAAAATTATTTGTTTTCCTAAAAGCATATTCGAACAAGCATATATGTTGTTACAAAGTATACAGATTTTTTTTAATTTGAATTGTGGTACTAGGACAATACAAGCAACGTAAACAGAATAGGGCCCGAGTCGAAAGAGTTAAAAAACTATGAAATGGCCTACCCCCGGGGGAGTTCTTAGCGGAAAGGGGGTACTGGAATGTGCGGCCGAGAAAGGGTATCATTTTTAGAGCCCCTTTTCCTGGAAATTCGTGGAAATTTGTTATGATGCAAGGCCGTGTTATAGGCCTATTTCTATTAGTGTATTTTCCAGTGGTCAATCAGGTATAATGAATCAATGATCATGATGCAAACCCAAAGTTGGAAACACACAATCAAAAAAAAAAAAATATGCTGGCCAGCATGTTCAAAATACATTTTAACATGTAATTTTGTAAGCTTTTGAGGCTTCGCCCCAGAAATTCCACCAAAGAAATGGTTAGACAAATTCGGCATTCAAGTCGTGATTTTGTACCCCTATTACTCAAAAACCCCCCCTCCCGCAGTCCTATGCATGATTTGGGAACTATTCATAATTCGCAAGATTCATTTTTATTATTAATTAGCACATCAGGTTTTAAAAGGGTAGCTAATATGTCACATAGTTCAACACTTAATAAGTATAAGCTCAAGGATTGATAGCAATCTGTTTCATTTTTGTATCTTTTCGGGGTATCGTGGTTTCAACACTCATCCGGCCGGGTCCGGCGCGCAACATCGCCACCCCCACCAAACCAAAATGAAACCCCGGGGCCTATCCATCTGATCTGGAATTTTTTAGCCCAATACAAGACCTGCATTTCAAACGATTTCCTTGATTCAAGCATATTGCTTGAATCAAGTAAGTCGTCACTTCAATTAAGTTTAGGCCTACTAACTTTTTCAGTCCTATCAAAAACTCAAAACTGTGTTATGTTAACATCAGCTTTTGCAAGCTAAGTAGAGTGTATTTAGGCTATTTCTTACTAGAGATTAACCGATCCAGGGTTTCCTCTTCCGATCCGATGCCCGATACTTTTTTTGTCGTATCGTCCGATCCAACCGATCCGATCCGATGGTTTGATCCTATATTAAAGATCGACCAACCATAGTGAGTATGTAGGAGTTGCACTGGTGGTTCAACTTTTAAACTTATAGGAATTGGCGACGATGATTATAGTTAA
>JAMKCH010053750.1:0-23489 GCA_023653785.1 Ophioderma brevispina
AAAAAAAAAAAAAAAAAAAAAACTGTTTATTATATAAAATATTTTCCAGATCATTTTGTGAACAAGGCTCGTTTATTAGTGTTTGAAAGGTATTTCTGACCTTAGACGTCCATGAGACATGATAACACTGGCTCCCAGGTGGAGTCCAGGGGTGTTAGCCATATTTGAGGGGAAAAATGAGCATTCCGAGTCCTGTTCTCTTGCAGTCGTGTAGTTGCTGTTGTATATGGATTTACAGATCAATTTTGGATAATGTTATGGTATTATTTGAGTAAGCAACATCACTGTCAGCATAAATGATATCTCTTTGATGTCAAAGCAAGTTCCCATTGACTGGTCCACACAAAACATGTTATTAGCAGCTAGCACCTTATCAAAATGGATCATGGGTAATTTGTGATGGATGTTCTGTAAGGCTCACTTCGACTCCTTACAAAGCTCTACCTGGGCAGTGCTGGTTTTTACAACCTGGCAATTTTGACGTTGGTAATCGTGGTTTCTTCCTAACTGTGGAGTTGTCTCCATGTTGGAGGTGCTCATGTACTCTTAGCTTAACAAGAATATCTTTTAAAAAGACAACACAATAGGGTATTCCCCTATCATCTATAATTACAGCTCAAAGACCTCTATTCCTCCATGTAGACCCAAGTAGCTATGTCTATTTCGTTTGTATTGTTATTGGCGTATGCGTAAAATTTATAGTTTTTTTCCTGCATTTTAACTTGGGCCTATGTCTAGGCGTATAATACCTGTTCTATACAGTTCAATAATAAGTCCCCCCCCCCCTGAAAAAGTGATTTTTCTGAAAGTGGGCTCCTTAGCTGTACATCAACTGTTCTTTTCATAGTAGTACGAATAAATGATTTTATTTAAAAATTAAAAATGTTTCATTCATTCATCATTCACACCCAGCAGTACCTTCTCCTTGAAATGCGTCATTATAAATTTGATGACAAATAAAAAATGGACCCTTTCTCCAAAAGGGATTTAACATCTGAGTAAAAATCGTGCTTTTGAAGATGGTTTAAGTATTCTTTCTCACTTTCAATTTTTTGTTGTTTTTTTTTTTCTAAAATGTGCCCAACGCAATGTAAGCATGCTTAAATGTTTTCTTGTTTTGTTTGGTTTTTTGTGCTTTTGGTTTGTTGTGTTTTTTAATTGTTTTTGCAAAGTTTTCTACAAGTAGATAAATTGGAGTCACCCAAGCAATAACCGTAAGCCCAGAGACATTTGGGTTAGATGAACTAGTACCATATCTGACAGCTGGAGTGTAAGGGGGGTTCCCCTGAAATGAACAAAAGTGGGAGTCTGCCGGGTACCATCCGCTGCGTGTAGTCCTGGAGGACCCCCCAAGGAGCCAAAATGGGGTGCTAAATAGATGGAGGAGGTACCACTTAAATCTAAAATCCACCACCATTTTTGTTGCGCACTGTCCATGCTACATCAGCACACAACCGACCAACATTTTCTCTCGCTGCAAAAGGTCCGCCAGACCCCCCACAAGGGACCCCCAAATTGGGCTAGCTTCGCGAAAGCGAGGTACCATCAGAATAATGTCAAATTAACACGGTGTGTTTGTGGTAATACAAAATGGTAATAGCCAGACTATTGTAGCTGCCTAGCAGGTACCAGACCTCAAATATGGCCGCCCTAGACTCTGCTGGCCATCTAAGCTATCAGCCTAGATATTGGGGGTACCGCATGAAATCATGTTTAAATGATGTATCGGACCTCAATGAACATAAATGACCTATAGCAGACAAATATCCGCTGTCTAGGCCTACCAGACCCCGTATATGGGCCCACCTAGGCTAGCCTAAATATTAAAAGTACCAGATAAAACCAGGTTTAGATGAACTGTCTAGGGAATAAATAAAAATGACCCATACCAAAATTCACATCCATCTGGTAATATGCAAACATTATCAGCTGCACTACAGGTACCAAACACTTCACAATGGCCGCCCTAGACTCTGTTGTCCAACTAGGCAAGCCGAGATATAGGGTACCACATGAAATCAAGTTAAATGATATATCGCACTCAGAATATAGAATGGCCTATGACGGGCCCTCGTGCTCACTAGGCTAGCATAAATTTAAAGGTACCAGGTAAAATCAGTTTAGATGATCAATCACAGTGTAGGGTATTAATCCAACCATAATATAATATTTGCCTTGGTTTCTACCAGCCTCCGTGTAATTCTGTTGGATTCAAGTAGGTTCGTCCTAAGTAGGCTATTGGGCGTTCTCTTCGGGAAGTCACACACGTGACCGAACTTTAGTTGCCCCCGTGACACACAACCAATCCAGCGAAAGTGGAATTTGAGTTTTGGATAGTTTTTGTCCAAACCTAACCCAAATAATGTTTCCACTTTTGCTAGGTTGGGTGTTTTGCCAGGGAGGCATATAGTTCGGTCTGTGTGTGATTCCCGAATAATGGCTCATTAAAGATATCAACTGAAGCAGTTTTAGGCGCATAGGAACAACCTCAACTTGGCTATGAATACAAAGTGACTCTTGTCAAAGAATTAAAATAGCCTCATTTCCCAACAACCCATTTCTATGAAAAGAGGACAATCAACCAATAGTTTGGTATGGCATTTTGGCTCATGTACTATAAACCATGATGAAATGGTATAATACTCCTTACCAATTGATCTAAATTACTGTCAATGGGATAATTTGATAAAGTTTATTCCCCCTGTTCCTCTGGAATTTGTTTATATAAGCGTCCAATAATTCTGATTTTGGAAGGCAGTGAATAGCAATGGTCCTGCTCCTTTCAAAGAATCTCTTCATCGATACAAAAATAAGTACTCACCAAGACCTAGTATATGGCATCCTGACAACATTAAGTCTGTGAATCAGCAAAATTGTCTATTTCATCAGACTCGCAATGATTAATAGGCGAAAACTCAATTTTGTACTAAGCTTTTTGGCAATCACATTCCTTGATTATAGTAAAGCAATGTGATTTCATAAAAATGCAAGTATATATTGATATACTAAAAAGTAATGTTCATTATTTAGCCATATCATTTAGCTACTATTGTATTAAAGATTTGATTTTCATCAAAATTCTGGTATATTGATGTGGATCAATTAATAATATTCATATCAAAGTAGATCACTTATTATGGTATTTGAATTCAGTCAATATTGGTTGACTATTGGAGATTGAAAAAGTAATTAGAGTTGTGTGTTATTGTGTTTTGTGTTTTTCTCATCTTCATATTTAAATGTGACGTAATTAGATGATTGCTTCAATTTTTGGCTAGTTTATTGGATTTAAACTAACAAAAACTGGCTAAAACAGATTTGTTTCCAGTTTTGCCACTTTGTTATAAGGCCAAACCCTGGAAATTTTTTGATAAATGTGTTTCTTCTTATATACCAAAGTTCTTTTCTGAAGCTCAAGTCCTGTCCCATTTTTTACAAGGTTGGCAGACACTTTTTGTTCAAGATAAAAAGTGCAGAATATTTTTTTTTCTTATATAAATTCCCTTGAATAGTAACCAATAAATGGTAACAAGTGCATCAATATGGGATCCATAAGGACATGCTAATCATCCAGTGCTCCCCCCTCCCTTCAAAGAAAATTTAAATCATTCCTTTTTTATGTAAGTGTATTTAAATTATATTACATTCCCTGATAATTCATTGGGTAAAATAATTTAAAAGATAAAAATAAAAATGTGAAAAATTTTATCCTTTTATTTTAGTTTTGCCCTTTTACTGGCAAAAAGGTGTTTTTGCCAAGTGGAAAAACCATTGTAAAACGTGGTTTTTTTCCACTCGTGGCAAAACCGGTTCATCCTTCATGTAAGACTCCCGGAATTAGCCTAGCATGAAATCTTCTATAAAAGGATCAAAGGATTACTATGATTGTACAGCTTTATTCCTTAAGCATCTTTCAACATTAGTCTAACTGATGAAATCTTACACCAAGGACACACCCAAAACCTGCGAACCCTGGTCTGTGGCAATTGACAATTTAAATTTGCCACTTTTGTTTCAAGACATCATTGTGAAGCCATACTAGGGAAGTTGGTATTTATTTTCATATCAATGGAAAGAAGAGGACCGCATAATTGATCCACTGGTATCAAAATGATAATATCAGTGCGTATAAGCACTCGTCGACTCCAACCCCTTGCTAAACGCGTTACAAAAAAATGGGTTAAGGCAGGGTTAAACAACTTTTTTGTTTATGGAGCCGTTTGGCACTGTCATGACCTAAGAATAATTGCAGGTACATTTTTAAAATATTGGCGCACAGTATGGCTCCAAAACTCTAATGTTCGTTAAAAGCAACTTATTTGCAGGAAGATCCAATATGTGTGGGTTTTTTCTTTGCCTATTATATCACCAAGTTTTTGGAAATTGACAAATAAATTTGCTTGAGTCACAGAAGTCATTGGGAAATGCCATACTAGGACTTATGTTGGTGTCAATGGAAAGAAGAGAACCACTGATACCAAAATCCTACATCGGTGCTTTATAATGAATCCCTCAGCCTGGGTTTTTATACAGCTGTATATGAGGGGGTTCTGTATTTGGTCTATACCCAGTCTCATTCAACTAAAAGCGGGACTATAGCTGCACTTACTATCAAATTCACAATAATCTTTTTCTATTACCCACTAGGGTATCAAATTCAAGATTTCCAAGATTATGACTGGTCCGTCATGAATAGGAAAATACCCTACATTGTGGCATTTTTCTTACAGTAGCGCAATGTTATTTTTCTTGTAATATTGGTTTTTTATGGTTTAAGTCAGTTTTTTTTTATAAAATTAATAACATCTTTATCATTTGTGTTTAGTTTCAATGGAAATTGGTCCCGATAGGGGTAACTTTCAGAACCCCTGGAATTAGCATGTGTACCCAACAAAACCCCTAAGACCCTCCAACCATGGGCTTAAAGGGGGATAACCCAATTTAATCGAAGTTTTTCATTCATCTTGATTAAATGACTTTGACCCCAAATTCCATCTCAAGTTTTCCAACCGATATTTTGTGTTTTGATCAGTTTTGATGTTGAGAGCTAAAAACCCTTATTTTGTACAAACCATACAGTAGCTGTGTAAATTATTTTGATCAACAATTTGGGCACATCTTTGCTCAGAACATCAAACTACATATCCTTTAGTCCTAGATTTCAGAGGTAAATTATAAAAACAGACGCCAACATTTTACCACTTCCAGTAAAATCTGGGTTTCTTAGGGACAAGCTATTACGATCGGGCCATGGCCCTTTAAAAGTTCTACAAGTCCCTACTTATCCCATGGCATAATTTTTTCATATTATACCATTAAGTCATGTTTTACTTTGACCCTTTTTGAACAGAAAGAAAGAATTTCAATTTTGCCAATGAAAAAATCATATCAGAAGGTACGATTTACAAAAAACGCCAAAAAAACAACTATCTTTATAGCGTTGATTTTGCTGATTTGGTGCAAACACTGTCCTGGGCCTATGAAGTCGGACGAGTGAACAGCGCCACCACATGTCAATGGCCAGCCAACTCAGCTGCTTTCCTTTAACAACCCTTTAACCCCCTTTGACACGGGCCAATTCTGTATACGTAATATAGCACCTATGTCAGGTGGCTTTATAGATGGCGTCACAAATGCTTGCAGGTCATTTGAAAGCCATCTACAAAGAAATACAGCAAAGACTGGCTTTGTTTTGACTTAATTTTTGGATGCGTTTTTCAGTTCTGATTCTGAATATGCACTTAAAATTAAAATTTTGACCTTTTTGAACAAAATTTGACAAATTTGGACTGTTGAGCGACTGTAGTCGCTTGCCGTGTTCAAAGGATTAAAAGAATCTCTGGGAGGGCGCGCACTGTTTGAATTTGGGGAAAAACTACTTGCTTACAAGCACCAATTTGGAGTCATGTCCATTTACGAATGCGCGCAACGGTTGTGTGTTGTGTGTGTATTTCCTTTCTACCTTCTTTTTCCGATTTTTTTTTTTGCGTGTGTGTGTGTAATGGTTGTGCGTGTGTGGCGTGTGTGTTTTATGCGATTTTTTTAAAATCCAATATCATTCTTCATGGTTGGGCACCGCGGTCCATCACAAGAATAAAAAAAAACAAACACAAAAAACCCTCATCGTTCTAGGCCATCTAATATCCCAATTTGGGCTAAAAAACACAAAACTTTATCCTACCCATTTCTATTGTCCATGACCGAAATCATTTGTATGAATTTTGAACCCTTGGGCACTCCGGTAATAGTAGCCATAGGCCGTTCCAATAGCCTTTACTCTACTGTGTGTTGGTATAGGAAATGCAAACCTTGAAATTGATTTTTTCTCAAAAATCGTGTTTGACGAAAGAAAGGAATTTCATTTTTGACATGAAAAATCATATCAGAAGGTAACGATTTACAACTTATAAAAAAAAAAAAAAAACATTTATCTTTAAAGCTTGATCTTTGCCTGATTTGGGCAAACACTGTCCTTGGCCTAATGAAAAGTCGGACGAGGGAACAGTGCCACACAATGTCAATGGGCAAGCCAACTCAGCTGCTATTCCAGCGGTTGTTCGTGCCAATTAACAACATGCACACAACAATCCCGAGCTGTATGACAAGGTAGAGAACCATTTGTTTGTTTAGCCTAAACTTGGGCTTTTCTATAAAACAACTCTTATCAACAAACAATTTACGCTACTTGATTGTAATCAAGTGACCCTTTTACTTGTCCATTTCACGAGGCTCTCAACGTAACCATCACAAAGATAAAGGACAATGTGTGTTATTGCCAACCCTGGGTGGAAAGAAAGTGGCAATTACAAACGCTGGACGAAACCCCCATAACCATTCCAGCCAAGCAAGGACAACATTTAGAAGTGGTAGAAAACCATCAATAAGTGTGAAAGCTAGGGCAAAAAAGCCAATAATGTTATTTGGCCAGCGCCGCCGAAGAGATTGTAGAAGAAGATCCCTCAGAGAGAATGTTGGTAATGTTGCCACTTGTTTCCCTTGCCCAACAACCACCAACCTGGCCCCGTCAGCTAAAGACAACGTCAGGCTCTGCGCCCCAGATGCCGAAGACCTTGAATTCGATGTTTGTACAACTACAATTCACAAAGGTTAGTGTTATAGTTAAACTTGGGTTCTGCAACAAGATCTATTGTGTCTTATGTGAGTGATTTTCATATAGAATTAAAACACCCAATAGATTTCATACATGTAGTTGCCATGGCTCAAAATGTCTTAAATTGGGGAATTTCGTTATCCAGTCTCCTTAAGGCCTCCCAGATTTGCCCCCTAAAAAGATCGGGTTTTTTCTATCATCTGAACCATTATGTAATTAATAGTATGTGTGGCTACTTTATACGTGTTCAGCATCGATCTACCTGAAGAAATTCTTTATTTGTATCAGTGATCAACATGAATCCCCTACAATACATGCAGAAAATGCGATCATATTCACAAGTGATTTCAAAATATAACGTGGATTCTGACCACACCATTACTATTGAATGCTTAAGATCTGTATTTATATAGAGGTATTCCAGAATCCAAGAGGGTTGAAAAATGTTTGATTTGATGGCAGATTAAGGGAACTGCAAACGATAATTTGCCGATTACACCCAGAATGAATACAGGACAGAAACAAAAGAAATTGCTTCCAAATAGCCGCTTAATGAAATGTTACGGTTCGTTAGGGTTTATTAAATGTTTAAAAAAAAAATTGGGTGGTTGTGCGGACCGAAAGAAATAAAATCAGTGGAAAAAGTCAGAATTTGAAGGCATCCGAAATCAATTGGACAAACATGTTAATATTGTTAAACACTGCATACAATGGCCCATGTTCAATAAACGTTGCGATTAAAAAAACTGTTTTTCAGTTATCACATGACTCTTTCTTGCTATAAATTTCTTGAGTACAACGTGAGGGATGTCTCCGGTCCCCATACCAACCACTCCATTAGACGCCTGACATACCGCCCGTACAGTTCATTTGGGCACTATTTGTTGGCACCATTTTTACCTTCTGTGCCTTTTTTCTTCTGGAGTACAATCACAGTTACATTAGCCACCGTACAATCAATAAAAGATTAAGATACTGCTAAATATCTACATGATGGTGCAGTACGGGCTTAGAAAGAAACCATAAAGTATATTGATTTTTTTCCCTTTTTTTACTCATTATGTTTCTTCAGAAAGTGTACAACGTGGCAGCCAGCGTCATTTAATTTTTGCTACCGATCCAGTTGACGAAGCCTTGCTGTGTGCAAATACGATGGTATGTGGGATGGAACGTTCAAAATCATAGGAGGCCATTCACCATTGTTGTCCATCCACGGATTGGTATCAAAGATGACCATATGACAGGTAAGAAGCTTTGTGACACAAGCGCTGCCATACCCCACACCCATGACTTATTCCAGGTGCAACAAAAGATTTTCAAGTCGCCTATATTTTCTGTGATATTTAGTGATTCATATAGGATAGACACTCAATAGATTCCCTCCTTTTTATTTGGCTACAGAACTTAACATGAAAACAAAAGGTGATTTGTATTATGCTTATTCAATAGAAAACATAGCTGAATTTCGTATTTGCTCCTATAATCAAAATTAGAAAATTTCAACAATTTTGTACAAGGAAACGTTCTCAGCTTAATCCTTTCAGATTGGCATATTGTTGATAGAAAGCTTTAGAACAGTGCAAAATCAAATTTTCACATGTTTTTTAGGACACCTGTTATTTAAAATCTCTCGGTGCACCTTTAAGTGTCTTCATGCCCGAAGTTTGTACGGATAGACTTTGTTTGCTATATCAGTTACAGCTTCTGACATATAATCCGCACATATGTTGTACTGTAATTTCAGGGACAATTGGCGATTTGCTGGATTTAAAAGATATTTTTTAATGTAAATGGTTGAACATTCAATTTTGAAAATTAATGCCTAAATCCTAAAAAAAAAGCCTTAATAATGGATTTCACATTCTAAATTTAGCAGTAAAAATCAAAAACAAGGCTCACTAGAGCGAGAGTACTTGTTTTTATTATCCTCGTATTTTCTTATTGTTGTTACCCGATCAGTATTTGGTTTGTGCACCGATCAGTATTTGTGTTGTGTACGATCAGTATTTTTGTTTGGTTGTACCCGATGTGCATGTTGATAACATTAAAGGATGACGGTCAAATTTGGCGCCTTTCTGGCACATAAACGTTCATAATCAATGACCCAGCTTGTATTTCTGATATATCCGAAATGTAAATTGTTTTTAAAATACTAATGGTTAATTAATCCAGATAAAGACAAACTATCAGTGATTTGCTAAATCAGCAAAGCGAAAAAATCATCAAAAATCAGAATTTTCGCAGTATGTAACACGTACAGGTTATCCTAACTAACCCTGCAAATGATTAAGACCAGAAGCAACCTAATAAGGAAAGAAATCGGAGGAAGATTTTAGTCATATTGTCCGAACCGGACACTTCCTACAACACTTAAGTGAATGGAGAATCGATATCTTGGAACACTGACGTTTTCTTCCTTTTCGTCAAAGGTACAGCTGGAGAAGGTAACTTAGGAGGAATTCACAGACTATTCTTCACTTTTGGAAAGCTATTTCCTGCAAAAATTTAAAATATTTTTCAAATCAATGATAGTGTCGTTAAGTGCTTAACCGGTAAAATTGCCCTGTTTAGTCAACCAGATGATAAATATCCCTACATGTGTCTGTTTTTAACAATCTATGTTGACAGTTAAATTATGAGATTTTGAAATATATTTTTGGTGTATACATGTTAATTAATATAGTCAACTAAAATACGAAAGGTAGCCACATAAAAGTCACAAATTTGAGATGAATTGAGATTATCATTGATTGGTAAACATTTATTATTAGTACCAATAGGTATACTGTGGTATATCAACAATTTCTGGATCAGGAATATGATTTTCTCTAGAAGGGTCAGCAAAGGGGTTAAATACCAGCTAATCCCAAAGCCCAGGGGAAAAACGCCGTATCAATACGGGTGGGGTACGGCCATATTTTACAGTTTTGATGTAATCAATCTTCAATTGAAGTTATAAACGGCGTTTAGAACTCAACAAAGCACAGAATTTCCATGTGTCCCTAAAGTCAGAAATTATTGTACAGAAGAAGCATTTTTGAATTTTAACTGTATTTTTACTTGCGGCAGATAATTTTGGTGAAATTGGACTTCAGTAATTATAATTTAAAAATAACAAGTGGTCCATTTTAATAATATTGCCTCAAGTCTAGATTGTGAAAATGAGGAAGAAACGCTTCATAAGAAGTATCATGATGCAAATGGGTATTGCCATATAGTATTGTCAAGCGCGACTGCACAGTCATACAGCGCATGACGGAATCAATTGTAATACCTCATTGCATGGACTTCTATATGAAACATCACTGCAACCAAGGTGTACACACAATCCTTAGCTGTATTTTTGCCAGAACTTAGGAATCTAATATTGTGAACCTGTGCAAACATTTGCGAGAAGTGAATTGAAACTGTCATTTTGGGTGTTCTGGTTTGTTTAATATGACTTTTTATTCTTCGAACAGGTACCGTTCTGCTTTGTTCTCATGGCGTCAAAGTTCAAAGGAGGACTATGTCAGTTGTCTCAGGGGCAATTAACAGCCTGCTTCAAGATTAATCGGAGGTAAGCAGTGAGCAGTAAGTAAGCCCTATAACTGCATATGCATTCTCCTTGTAAAAAAAGATCCTGATTTCATGGCATTTAAAGGTCCAATATTTTCAAAATGGAAGAGTTTTATACCTTAAATATGAAGGTATATAGCAAAACCTTCCCAGCCTTTAAATTTTTACCAAATTTTCTCAAAAACTTGTCCAGAAAGAGACCTTGTAATCATTGATGTATGTGTGTACCATTTTGTTTTTAAGCTTTGTTGATCTTTGAACTGTTTCATTACATGAGGAGAAAGAACTTTGTTCATCTTCACAAATAGTATACTAGAGTGTGGGCCTGACGTTTTGATCCTAGCAGGATCTCATGACGAATTAACATATGCATGGTCAGACTGATTAAGATCCTGTTAGGATCAAAACGTCGGCCCACACGATAGTATACTGTTTACCTGCACAGGCTATTTTTGTGGGGAAGCAGTTGGTAACAGCATTTACTTATTTTTTGAATCTAACAAAGAATTAAAACCAGACTTCTATGGAGGAAAAAGTTTACACATGGACAAAATAAGTAAATTTCTTCAATAAAAACAATTATGAAATGACGAAATATTAACATCATGGCATGGTCAGAATATGGAGGAGGCATGTGTTGTGGTTTTGCTGTCGATTCAAGAGTTAAGTGGTTAAGTGATTGTTTCTAATTTGAATGGAAAAATTGTGAGCCATTATTTTGGTTTTCCTCACATCTCTTATTAGGAAAACTAAATTGGATTTTATGCCGATTTGATACCAACAAAGGGGTCATAATAACTGCGTTGGTAACAATTAAACATAAACCGTCCAGGAATATGGAGGAGGCATGTGTTGTTGCTTGCTACTGCAAAAAGTTTTTAGTTCAAACACATCCATCACGATCATGTGCATGGGGCGACACCCACACTCTATGGCCTGCTACGCCAGTTCCCACATGCACATGTTAAAAAAATAATGTCCAAAACATACATTGCAAAAATAACTTGCTGCCTTTAAGACCATCATGGAATCTTTGTGGGAATCAAGGTTTGGGGTATGCAAATGGCTAATTAAATGTGCATAATCGCTGTTATCGTTTAAAACAGAACAAACAGAATAACACTGCATCCAAGCTTGACATAGGATTGTCTTTTGTATGAGCTAAGCAGGCGGAGACGTGCGGTTTGAGAAACACATGTGTATAGTTAGAGATAGCATTGGATGTGAAACAACTTAAACCTTAAAGCCTTGTTCAATTGACACAGCCTACCACAGGCATAGGAGTAACTGTCGTCAAAGCAAGCCATGACAATTTCCACCTAGTATTTCAGAATTACCCAGAAAAGGTTTGGTAGCAGTGACGAACCAGGACCCTTGCAAATGGGGGGGGGGGGCTGGAGGGGTGCCAAGGCTTTTTTGGGGGGCAAATTTGGGTCCTTCTCCATAGACCTGTACAAAAAGTCAGTTCATTTGGGGGCAAAAGGTTTCGGTTTGGGGGTCTTGCCCCCCCACCCCCCCCCCCCCACCCACCCCCCCCCCCCCACCCGCTGGTTACGCCATGTTGGTAGTGTGGGTGTAATATAAATCCTTGTACATTGTGACACACAAGCTTGCATGGCGTGTCACACGATTAATAATTTAATGCCCAATTTAGTTCAGCTAGCCCATATGAACTTTATACACAACTTTGTTCATTTCAGGATCGATCAAAATCAAGGAGTGTATGCTTGATTTTGAAGCAGCGACGTGTGGACCGCAATCAGGATGTCTCTATCCAAACAGTCAAAGTCTTGGCTGGTATACCACTGGAAGCAGGGATGTCCTTCCGTAGGTGAAAGAGGTTGGACTGAGCGGGCATTGAAGACAGTGGAGATGTCTTCAAGTCTATTGCCCCAACGTTCATGGCTGTCCAACTTCCACGAGAGCAAAATTCCAGCTTTTTGCGTATTGGAGCCGAAAGTCGTTACATCTCAAAGCTGCAATGAGGTAGATAATCTTAAGTGCATCTAGAAGCATAAAATGCAATATTGCGCTTTAAATTGGTCACAGACAGTTGATTTGACAATTTTTCAGTCGTCCGATGCAATCGGAAAGACCCTAGCTATGGTGGTATGGTTCGTCTAGTATGTGTACTGTCTATGGGGGTCAAACATTGTATACACTTCTGGGGTGACTTTAACTTCTGTTGTAGCTTTTTTTCTATGCAGTGATGGTTCAAGTTCATTTACTGGTATGCTTATACATGAGAAAGGTCATTCAGGGGGGAACAGAAGAGGAGGGCAAAGGTCATTCAAGGTCACCTTAGGGTCTTTTATATTGCTTAGTATACCCTGTTGCGTGATAACTTTAACTTACCATAGCTTTTTAGTGCAGTGATGAATCAAGTCCATGTTTGGTATGCGTATACATGGAGACAAGGGGCTTATGTGGGGTACAGATGAGGTCACCAAGGTCAGATGTCATCAGGGGTCACTTAGGGTCGAATTACATACTCTAGTATACCCTTTTGGTTGGCACAGTTTCATACTGACTATACTTTAGTGCAGTGATGGATCAAGTTCATACGTGGTATATCGATTTTGATTGACACTTGTACATCACAGGCGGAAATCTGCATCAAATCGTATAGTTCAATGTGACAGAAAATATTTGCTTTAAAGCAATTTTCAAATATTTGTTGATTGGATTTAACTTAGAATTATGTAAGTATTAAATTAAATTAACTTTAGAGTGTGAAAGTATTGAACTATAAACAAATAGAAGTCCATTTTGCGAGATACTTTTTGACACCCCTGTTCCAAAATGGTCCCCGAATAATGGTTTCCACACCTTGTAACTTTTCTAAAGCCATGCTTCCAATGCAAACTCTTATGGAAACCTGAAAAAATCTGAAGTAAACTTGGGTTTTTCAACGTGCCAGTGTCTCTTTTCTGCCCATCAGTTGGGCAAGGCAAATAATGTGTCCTCCTCTGCATTGCTAAATGAGGTGAGGAACTTTGCATTTATGAGGGATTTGAGTTGTCAGTACAAGATAACAGGGTTTACTGTGAATCAATTAAAGGAAAGTGAGGCTATGATTTCCTTTAGTTTCTATGCTAGAGGTGGATGTAGAGCAAACTGGCAAAAGATTCTTTGATACTAACATATTGTCTATTGTGAGGTTAACCCAGGATTTTTGTTTCTTTTATTTTAAAGGTGTTTACTTACATCAACAACACATGGTTGGCAGCAATGCCAGGTGGCCTCCATCTTGTTGGTCTGCGTTTGGCCAGTTCATTCGCCACCAACAATGATTTTGGCGAGGGTTGGCAGCATGAACTCAACAACAAGCGCCACAGGGAATTCCTCATCCCTGTACAAGCTTGCGCCGCTCCTCTAAACGAAGCTCAGATGTAAGGTACAGATTCCGCTGTGGAAGTTAAAACTATCACGATACAGAGGAAAAATACGGAAAAATTGAACGCAAGGCTGGATCAATATGGGCACAGCTAGAAGCCCAAACAGCAAGAAGCCATGGAAGTGCTGGAGAGTGCGCTGCCATTTAATGGCAACTGCCCAATACTGTACATCACCAAGTACAGCATTCAGAAGTGTAATGTCAGCGTAAATATTCACAAAAAATGAACAAAAAATCACATTTTACTGCAATTTCTTTTTATTCCCCTAGGCATAAAAAGAGAAGAAGGGGGATTTGCAATCCATGCCATGTTTGTAGTTTTAAACAGAAAGGCACAGAAATGGGACCCAAAAATTACCAGAGAGCTAAAAGATAGAATTTTTTTTAAAATGTCATTAAAATTTATTTATGTGATTTAAATAATTCATTGAACCAAATGATTCTCGTATATCTATTCTTTTTAAGGTGTAATAGCATATAAAACTGGGTGTTTTGTTTAATTGTGACGAAAATGTGGCATAGCTTTTGCTAACATGAGTTTTTTGACAGAATGTGCTATTGTGATGTTAATATGACAACAGGCTTGAAGACAGCCTGATTTAATATTTGCTAATGTGCAGTATTCTTGATGGCAACCTTAGGACAAACTTTTCTGGCATGCCAAAGAAAATGAAATCCTTTCTTTTAAAACATTCCTGCATGTAAACCGCACAATGCATGTTATATATATACAATTAAGCAAGATATTCAAAAACACTTCTACTTATAAATGCAGCTTAACCCAGCTTTCTAGAATGCCTATTGTTATTTGGTAAATTCTTGTTCCAGAAATTTGACAGAAGAAATTAAAGGAATGTCTCAGTAAAATTTATAAAAGTTTCAGTAGCCCAATGAAAAGCATCTCCAGTATAGGTCTAATGCCTGGTCACATTTGTTAAAACATCCAAGTTTGTGGATTCAGTATTTATAAATGATTACCAACAAAAAACCTTTAATGTATTTGCTAGGGTGCGGTACCCTTATTGTGAGTTCTGTCAAGCGTCCGATGTATTACATGGAAGGATGTGAATTTTTATCATTTTTACGAAATACTAACGGATATGTAAGTGGTACTAATATCACAATCTTTCATATATTGAAAGTGGCGAGCATGCGAGTATATTAGCAATCTTCATAGAAAATTGGTTGAAAACATATGTTGCCATAACAGGAATTGGAGAGTATAAACATATTGACGGAGGTTGAACCCTCTGTCATAGAAGTGTTATAATTGATTTCCCCACCAGGGCTTTTTAATACTTTCTCATCTGTAAATTTATAACTAACAAGCAAAAAAGTGTGATATATAAATATTGCTATACTAGAAATTTGTATTTGTTGAAATCCGTCAATATGTGTACACATGTGTTGACAGTCTGATTCAGACTTGGGAGGGTTAAGGTGCAGTAGGGGTAGGAGTTCTTCATATGTGGATGATGTCTAAGGAGTTCCATACTGCAATCTGCCAGGGGGATCACACCAAACTTAGTTGCTGTATGTTAAAGGTTGCAAGAAGATTAGAGATTTTTAAACAATTTGGTGTCAGTCTGCAAAGGGGGGGGGAAGTGCACATATGATTGATTGGGTAGTAGTACATGTGGTAAAAGACCCAAATGCATACCTGCCAACCTTCCCGGTTTCAAGGAATCTTCCTATTTGCACTTTCCAAAGTGCAAAAAGTCGGGATATGTCCTGATTCTTGAAAAATAATTGCCAGAAACAAGTCCAAAATATATTTTTGGCTCCTGAAGCTCTTCTGCAGCTTCAAAAAACACTAAAACCCAGTACCTTGGGAACTGTCCCCTGTTTACTCCCACTAGAGGCTCTAAAGTGGATTAGAAATAGACCAACCCTTAAGGGCTTTTGTTAGGTGTTTGGCCACAAGTGTATTTTGATTTTGGTGTTCTCAGTGTGCAATATGCTAACCCTAAACATTTAATTTGCTCCTGTTTCACAACGTGCACCATTTCTTGCATTGCAGGGTTCAAAAGGTTCATTAGAATCTTCAAGCCCCCAAAATGGTCCAGATGTATTAAATTGCTTGGTTTTTACACACCGTCGCCCACGCCACATACGTCGTATTTTACAAAAATGTTTTCCGAAAAAAATTGCGATTCAAATCTACTGTGACATTCATGTCACCGGTAAAATGAAGCATAAGTGAAACTTAAAACTACAGTTATCTTAATTCTAAGGTTAAGTTATAAATCTGTTTGGAGTGATATGCAAAATAGGACGCTATATCAAACATGTGTAATGAATGGCGATTTTAAAATATATGTAGAGCATGTTGGAAAAAGACAAGGACAACACACCTTTTGAAACTTTGTCTAGATTGGTAGAATTCAAAATTCATAATTAGGCAAAATTTCGCAAACATTAAAAAGGTAAAATTAAAACTGTGTGGGCGACAACATTGAGTGGCCCAATTTTTGACACTTGGATACCTGGGCCATGTGATGTTGCATGTGGTGCTTAATTACTCATGGGTTGTTTAACATATTGCTTTGATCATCTAGGTTTCAAAGGTCAAATTTAGGTTATCCAAGGTATGTGCATACAAATAATATTCTCTTTCTCACAATTCTTCAGTTGCGTTAGTGAAAATTTGGACCCTGGTTTGTGAGTGACAAAGTTAGTTGTACTGAAGATAGAAGTTGTTTCCTCTGCATTTGCATGACACCACAAGTTTTGGCTTTGTAGTCAGCTCAAAAATATGGATGTTAAGTGCTGATTTGTCTTTGAAGTTTTGCCTTTTGGATTTCAATATTCTTGAAGTATCACATATTCTATGGTATTCCGCAGAATGTTTGCATTTTCAAAATTTGTGCAAATTTGCTCAACTATTAAAATTGCTATTAAGGACAAGTCTGGATAATGCCTCAAACTAAATGTTTATATTTCTGCCTCTGTTTTGCCAATTATGGGATCAAAGTTACTTCCATGGGAGTGGGGATCCTGCGGTAATTTTTAAATTTGTGACATGATAACATAACCAAAATTATAACAAAGTTCAAATAAAAAAAATGTAATGTTAAAAAAGTGTGACATGCATAATGAATGTTAAATTAAATTTGGGGGTCCCCAACCCAAGCCTAATTGAAAAAAAGGGAAGCGCTTTTGTCCATGCAAAATAGCACAATCTTGCAAAAATGATACTAACTTGATAAACCAACAGAACAAACTAATGGATGAGGTTGACACAAACATTGCTATTCTGGCTATTTTATATGGCTTTGGTTTTTTAACCTATACCAACCAAGGGAGGTGAAAATTAAAGGCCATTGTAGTGACTTTCTTATACTGTTTTAACTGAGGACAAACCATAATTTTATGAAAATAATGAGTTGAGGCTTAATCTACTTTGATTATGGTTACAGCTATGAAATGTTACGAGCAAAAGTCAATTTTCTGTTTTAAACACCTTTCATGAAACTAAAAAAAGTCATTTTAAAATGTTATATTTTAAAGCCTATGACTCTCAACTTCGGTTTTATATTACAGTGAATGAAATATAGTGACATGATTTAAAATAAGCATTACCAGGGACCACCTACCTACCCCATGCAATTGCAAAATTAAACTCTCAGTATTCACCAAGGCCTAAATATTAACAAATTACTGGAAGAGAAAACTGATTAGACACTTGTCAACCCCAGGCAAGGCTAAGCAGAGACTCCTTGTTAAAGACTTGAACATCTTCCATTTCTTTAAACAAATGTTATAGTCTCCCTAACCCTGGTTCTCCCCACTAAGCAATGCAAAGTTAATATGTATTAAACAAGATTAAAGACCACTATCAGTGATTTATCCGACAGAGTGAAAATATTTGAAATTTGCAGGAATAGTTTAAAATGAGGATAAGGTCTGTAGAATTCTCATAAGTTAATTTCCAAATGAAGGAATTAACAAGAAAAGGAAGAAAACGGCAGGGTCAAAGATACAAATTCAATTCTTCAATCTGTTAGTAGAAAGGGTCTGTCGGACATTATATGACTAAAATAACCGATTTTGTCTTTATTAGGATGCGTTTGGTCGTCTCATTTGCGGGTATGTTAGGATACCAATTACTTGTTCCAGCATGACAAAAATGATTTTTGATGATTTTTTGTTTATCTGATTTATCAAATCACTGATAGTGGCTTTAAAACAAATGGTTGTTACTTTTATGATTTGTGATTTTAAAATAACAAATGGCCATACAGATTGGAAAGCGTTCATTTGATAGTATTAAAATGTGCAAATGGAAAATGTGGAAAAATGGGTTACAATTATCACTTTAATTTGATTGCAAGACAAAAACAAAATTATGAACAAATTTACTATTACTTGTAAGGTATACTAAACCATGCTATAAAATTGTAATTAAATTAGAAAAAAAACAGATGTCGTAAAGTAACTAAGTAGCCTTGATGATTTTGAAGGGCAAAGAAAACATTTTTTTCCAGTTTGTTACCTTCTTCCGAAGAAATAGGTCTTCGGAAAGTTCCGAACCCTTTACAACCAAACTGTTGCAAATAACACACGAAACCTAACTTTCACATCTCAAATTAATGAAATTGAAATATTCTATAATACTGTTGTTGCGGACGTTACATTTTGTTGCCTTACACTACATGCTTGTGGACTGTTCTGAGACGATCAAAATATTTGCAGATATTCCTTTTGTGTCCAATACTTAATATTAGTTGAACATTTAAAATTGAACATGAAATTAATATTGGTACTTTTTACAGGACCCAAATAAAAGTTTAATACCAGATTTTGGGATATTTTACCTCAACAGGCACTATTTGATGTTAAATTGGATTGTCAACCCCTTGTGTAGATGTTCAATTTAACATTTATGGTTTTGTTGATCAATTACAAGTTATTTTCCTAAACCTTTTCCAGCAATTGGCAACATAGCGATACAGCATGGGGATATTAGTGTTGAATTGGGTAACGTCTGCAAACATATCCTAAATGTTGAAGTTGTTTTGTATATTATATTTAATGCCTTGTATTTTGTATTTCTTTTTTCGTAAGCATTTTGTCAAATAAAATTAAAACCAATATACACGTCATTCAAATAGTTAAGCACTGATTAAAATGTGATCCACCTGTTCAACATTAAAATGTAACGTCTGCAACAAAAAGCAGTGATCAGTGCTTGTGATAAGTGTACTTTGCATATAAAAAAGGAAATGAAAAAAGAAGTTCAATTTATGAATTATAGAGTCATCTGAAACCTGCTACTCTCTATAACTGTATATCAGTCTGCCAGTAGAAAGTAATGACAAATTGTTAACGAATGGTTAACATTATAATTAAAATCATATTAAAATGCACATGTTTTCACATAAAATAAAGTGAAGATGACTTCTTTCAATGTTAAATTATTAAAAAAATAGCTTATGATTAATAATAAATACAACAGTTGCAAATTCTGTTGTTTGTGTAAACTACTTAAGAAGTGGGCTTCAAATAGCTTATTTTTCCATCAACATTGACACCAAGAACGTCCGGCAACACATTTGTTAACTAACATTAATAGTAAAAAAATTTAGTTTAAAGAGACGTTTCACTCTATTACTCTATCATCTGAGGTAAATGTACAAATTACAAACGTCTTATTGATTCTCCAATTACATAAGAAAAAACATGATGCTGTGTTTGCGGATGTTACTAGCGTTGCGGATGTTACAAGTGCTGATGAACAATGTCATAGCTCATACAGGGAACAAAAAAATGATTAAGATGGGGGGAGAGGGCATTTCCCGGGAGCATGGCATGGTTCTGCGGACGTGTGTTACAGCCTTTATTTTTAAATATACAGTTAACTTGTGAGGTCAAGATTGTCACCTTCAATAGCACAACGCGTTGAATATCGCAATTAAAATGATGATTTCGGTTACGTTATTTCAAAAATAGACACACAACGATTGCAAATATCTATTTTACTGCATGTTTCTAATCAGTTCTTTCCAGTATAGATCTAGAGTCTTCATATGCCCGGTCTTTCGGTCATTCAAATATCAAGTTCATTAATTCTATAAAAAACAAATTTGAGAAAGCTTTTAATCGATTAACTGTTCCTGACAATTTTGTCATGTTGCACAAGATGGTGTCTCATTTAATTTTTTTCACCCCACCTCTCGTTGTTTTTCTAGTATTCTGGTGGGTAAGTGCTTTTGCACCCTGTTCGTTCCTACCATTCTGGTCTTTTTATCTGCTTTTATAAATATGATTTAATATTTTATATTAATTTTCTATATTTTACGGGAGTTTTTTTATTGTATGATGATGATTACAACCGAGTGCTTAAGGGGAAGAAGTAAAATATCTAAATAAATTAAAATAGAAAATCATCTTTTTAATGATAAGCATTCTAAAGTGTTTGTCATAATCCCTTGGTAGGACACACATGTGCGATCTCTGCCTGAAATGCGCACATGACAATCCAATTGGGTCGGTTATTAAAAGCGGCACAGCGTACGTGTCCAACAGGTGTACAGGGATTTTTGACAAATGCGGTTAATATGAAAAAAAATCAAAGCGGTTTCAAAATGAAATAGCCGTTGATTATTTCAATTTTCGGAAAATATCTTTCATGTCATGTAAGACCCCAACGTTTTTTGTTTATCTCATGCCATGTTTTAATGCAAAAGTATTTTTGACCAAAAATTTATCTATTGAAGGATGTTGGCATATTTTAAATGCGATGTCAGAACTGGAAACACCTTGAACACCGGCATATAAACAGTGAACACGTCTGTCAAAACGGTGTTCTAATGCTTTACATCACACGTTCAGGCCATGTTAAAATGAACACCAAAATTACGCGTCATTTATCAGAACACGCGTCAATTTCAGTTAGAGTGTAGGTACTTGATGAGAAATATTGGGCGCCTGTGTTCCCCTTTAAAATGGATAAAAGGCCCATTTCCCATTTAGTGACGTGTAAGACTCAGTTTTTAATATCTAAGTTCTTATTTTGTTCAGCATTCCATTGAAATTATAAAGAGACGAACGCAATATGAAAAGCAAACAGATTAAAAACATCCTATTGAATAATGCCTACAGTTTTATAACGCCGGTCACATACTTTCCTGTCGCGGAAGACTTTTTCTGATCTACCAAAAGAGTTGCATAACCAAATTCTTTGGGGTTATTGCAAATTACAGATTGATGACATGCCGAAATTATTTTCGGTTATCTGAATGGTTAACTTCACCTTTAAAACCGCACAAAAGATGACTCTTGGAAAATATTGGACAATTGAGGCAATTGAACGATTAGCGTTGCTTTGGGTGCTTTAAAAGCGCATCGGTTTTCTACAGTGACTTCTAAGAACGTATTATAGTGAATATTGTTGCACTCTGAAAGGACAAAAATTTTGGTTTGCATATTCAGAGAGGACGGTTTCCTACTGAATTATAATCGGAACTTTTCCCATAATTCTTTCCCCACTATTCTGGAGGCGTCCCTGAATTAAAGGTGCTTTTCCAATTTATGTGTATTGCGTTCTCCACTTGATATGATATTGAGAGCCTGGCACTGCACTACACCCCATCAAGTACCGTGGGAAACAAAACAAACTTGAGGTTTTGATGTAGACGCACTATGCATGTTGCAAAGCCCTCTTCAACACTGTGCTATATTGTCGGTTTAACAAACCTAAAACAGCGGTTTTTGTTTAGATCTGGGAATGAAATGGATTTGAGGGCTCAAATTCCAGGATGAATGAGAAAAATACAGCTTTCATCTGATATCAAAATCGCTATACTTCGGGGGTAAATCGGGGGGGGGGGGCAAGACGATCGGAACACGACACGCACCTTTAGGATACGCCTCGAAAATTTTCAACCGTTTGATAGCTATTGAGTTGAACTCAATAATATGATCCATGAAAGTTTTCTCTGATTTCATTTCATTTTGTGCAAATTTTTTTATGCAAACAATTTTGAAAAATTATGGGCCTTTTATGTACCTATTGTTTTGAAAGAAAGAAAGAATAATGTTATTACTTTTAACTGCAGTGCCAAACTACTTTTAGGAAGAATAACATTGGCAATATGCCCCTATTTAGTTGGGAAAATTTGAAAATTTCAATGAGAATGACTTTGTTAATTTTCTTGAAAAAGTGTTTTTTAGCTGTTATTCTAATGCACCTTTTGAGGAATTCTAGAAAAATCAATGACTAAGATAGTCGTTTTTTTTTTTCTGGTTGCTGAAATAGGAAAATATCCTATTGATTTCATGTACAAATTAAGAAGTCATTTTACCGACCTAAAATTCATCTTAGGCCAAAAAAGCTTTCCTTGATTGATTTTAGCAACCAAAATGGCCTAAGAATCCCCTCGTTTTGAAAGAAATTAGAAAAAAATTATCCATTATGCCCAACCCTAATAACACATTTGCAAGGTGTTGTGTTGAGTTGCGACGGAAAATGGGATCGATGTTTCGGCAATGCAACTCAATGCAGTGCACAATGCGGTGAAGTATAAATGGACCTTAACCCTTTCCCTGGACCCGTGCTAGGACACATAAGGGCCTCACACACACGGGACTTTAGGGATAAAGAGTGGCAATTACTGACCTCCCGTAGGCAAACAAGTGTGGGCACATGAGCTGATATCAGGTTGCAGTTTCATTGAATAAACGGCCTCGAGGCGGAGACGCTCTGGCTAGACAATCTAGGACAGTCTGCGGTCAGAATTACTATGTTTCGCTAGTTTTGAGATATTGTTCAAAGTTGACTGGCCTAAAAACAAGGAAACCGCTGAAGCGAATCTGGGTCAGAGTAGCCCAAAGTCTTGGAACGTGTTAAAAGTATGCATGGACGCAAGGCACTCATCATCTTATAAAAAGCAGATTTGTGCTTTAAAAGATCACATTCAATTTTGCCCATTTACATGATTATAATCATGTGCAGACTGGTCTAAAAATGCCAAAACCTTTTTGATTAATTATTAGATTCTCATAAAAAAAAATAACTTAAAAGTGGCTTGAAAAATTTGCTTTCATTGCACAGCCCCACAACAGATGTTGACAAACTTGAAACGCGATATTGATTTTGAAGAAGTTCCAACAAAACCCCAAACACATACCACACTTTGGAAAGTTTCTTAGAACCCATATCATCATATATACAATAGTTACTGAATCATTAAAATATTATATGCACAATAAGACCACTAAGTGAAAGAGACATTAGTATTTGCACCAATTATTGACCTCACAATTCATCATGCGATGTTTTGTAACCTGAATATGGGATGAGTCCTTCACATCGGAGCAGCTTCGTCTATGGTCTCATGGAAACTCTGCTTTGTCAAATGAATAGGCACAAAACTTGAGCAGCATGAGACAGGAGGTATAATTTATTAAATCTTTCCCGGG
>JAMKCH010053753.1:0-21822 GCA_023653785.1 Ophioderma brevispina
CGGCAAATCTCATAAAAAAGGTAAATGGTAAAGAAGGAAAAACCAAAAGTGTCTGGTTGTATAGAAAAATTAACACCAGTTAGCCAACTTATACCTGTTATGGCGACCACGTGCGTGGGAAACTTATCTGTACCTAATTAGATGTATAAATCGATACAATAAGTGATTCGCCATTAGATTTAGAAGAGCATGGAATGTTGGGCAAGGGATTCGCCCGTCTTGCGGCAGGAGTTTTTTTATTTCCTCAAGTAGACCTTCGTTTTAGAGGTGGCACGCGGAATGTGAAATTTACTCTCAGAGGTATTTTGTTCGATTCACTTGTGGGAATTTTTTTAAACATTCCACCCTACCTTGATGTCTATTGGTGCCATAGCATTTGCTTGTCTTGGATTACCCCCCGTTAGTTTATCACACGTTCAAGAATCCATACGGCTTGCCCCCAAAGTAGGTCAAACTTACGCCTGGTGCCTGTCGTCTCAACAGCTCACTCTACTCCTGGGTTAGGCAGGAGTAAGAGTGCGTAAATACCGTAAATGACTATAAGCAATACTACAAGAAGACAAATCCTCACTAACAAAAAGTTGTGCTCACGCTGTCTTGGCATTAGCTGGTTTTGAAATCCATACCCCATTCACCTTATTTTTGTAAGACCTCAATAATGCGATGTCATTCAAAACCAGATCTAAGCTCTGACCAGTGACTCAGTAGATCGTGGCAAAGTTGTCATGCAGCAATTAGCGGCGTGATAGAAAGCGCGCCCTCTAACGTCTTTCTAAATATGAGTTTCGTACATTTTTGTGGTTCTTTCTCCACTAACAAGACGGATATGAGGAGTGACGGTATTCATCGAAAATGGAAGACCAGGAAGTGGTTCGACAGTTTAAAATCAAAACGGGAATATATGTACAAACCCATTTTACTTATTAGTTGTAGCTATAGAAGGATCATGTAATATTATAAAAATATTATTTAACATGGTTGACTGTACCTTGCAAACTGCCACAAAAAATGATCCGTGCACCGTTGAAGTATTGGCGTTTGTCGTCTTCAAATGACCTCGCTTTGTTTCTATTGCCGCCTGAGAGGATAAGCTAACCTTGGAGCAGATGTTACATCAAACAATGTAAGAAGATTTCTATACGAATGCCCTATTCTTTAATCATCTATCTAGGCGGGTCTCTTTGTTTGAACTGCCCACTTCCGCAAAAATGTGGGCAGTGCAAACAAATAAAAGACACCATAGGAATCGGTGTAGAAACACCGCTTGTCCTTGTTTGGGGAAGGATTATTTAATTATAATCGCTGGACACGCCATATCGTAATATATCTTTTTAAATCAGAGAGCGATAACCCGAGACAAACATAAACGTTTGTCAGGCGACTGCCCAGGGATCATTGTTATTTGTGTGTCGCAATCAGGACTGTTATTTCCTCGGTCCGGGTGGTAAAAGAACTAAGTCGTAAATTAAATTGATTGGTTTAGGCAACATATTATTCAACCGTAATTGTCATAAATGTACAAGGAAATGATACTCGATTTACTGTTATTTAATGAAATTAGTTACCTTGGAGGTTTTCAGCATTTACTCTTTTACCCGTTCCCCAACCATCTCCTAATAATACTTGTGAGTAGGATTGTTGTCTTTCAATGTCGTCACTCCTAACTGTAAACACCATATTATTATTATTAAAGTTAAAATTCTTAATCGTGTATGCAGTCCGGGTCCACTTAAGGAGACGCGATACAGGGCGGGTAAGGGCTAAGGAAATAACTTTGTTTAGGTCCAAGCCATCAGTCAAAATCATAGCCTCAGCAGAATCGTACTCATGGACGAACGTGTAAAATAATCAGGATTAATAATTCTATTTAAAAACTTTACTTATGTTAATAAGTATTCTCTTTAAGTATACCTGATGATACCTGATGTTTGGTAATTTAAATAATTTAATGAAATGAAATTAGTTAAAGTACATCGGTTTACCTTAAATATGTCTTTTTGTCTTTCCTTCTTGCCAAAATAATCGAAAGAAAAATTAAACATATACTCACAATAGTAGCTACCGTAGATGGTAGGGTTCTGATAGAAATCAGCATTGGCAAAGATGTCGTCGAATCCAGCGGTGTTGGTGCGACCACTAATAGCCAAGGACGTAAGGTGTGTTGGTAATGCAGTGTTGCTGACTTTGTCGGACATGGGCCCGACTGATGAAATATAAATATGATCTGTTTTAACAACCCATTGTTTTTGAAATGAGAAACTTATGTGGATTTACACAATGACCGTAAGGCTCATTCGTCCATATGAAGCTGAGGCATTTTGACGAATTTACGTAATTTGATGACATGTTTAACCATGCTAAGAATGCTGTTTTTCATCTATGTGAAATAGGATGTTAGTATTCATCAAACGAAAGTTTGTGAAACCAACACACGTTGTTAATAAATGTATGAACATTTAATATTAATCGGAAGCGGTTCGGAATAAGGAGTAATAGTAATTGTAATTGTAAATTATCTAAAAACTAGTTATTTATTTAGGTGAGGTAAGCAAATTATAAAATCATCACCAAAATGAAATTGTTATAGTGTTTCTAATACTGTGAATTGCAATGTTATGGCAAAGAGGGACCTGGACACTCAAGAGGAATGACGAGAGAGGAGACGTATCATAGCGTATCTCAAAGTAAGATACAATTATTAGAGACACTGGCTGCCAGTCTGAGAAAAGAGAGCTGGACACTCCAGAAGAATGACGAGCGGACGACGTATCATGGCGTATCTCGCAGATACTACTCTACTCTGGACACGTTTAACAAAATGGGACGAGACCAGGGGGACCCAAACAGATGGCTTGACATCACCAAACAAAAAAGGGGGGGGGGGGGGGGGGGGGGGGGGGGGGGGCCAAATCTCCAAGAGATTAGCTGTGTCTGTACGTGACTCAAGGATGATGCGAGAAGTACACGTCTACTAAGCCATTTTTGTAACAAAACTCCCGTTATGAAAAATCGATTCCTTGTAAATTTGAGATACACAGGATAGCTAGAAGTTTCTACTTTTTTCCTATTGGTATCAAACTAAGTACCAACATACCATTATGACGTCACTATGACGGTTATGTTGAGGAAAGTATGGAAAATACTGACAGATAGGGTGGAAAATTGATATTTCGCAATTTTAGGGACGCAAAAACATATTGTAGCACGTAAAATGCTCTCATTATATAAAACTTGTCATTTTCCATCAAGTAAAGGTAGAGGCCAAAAAAACCACATGAAAATTGGATATCCACCATAAACGTTTTTGGCAAAAAATGGAACTTTTCCACCTATTCTACAATGTGTGTCGCCTATGGAAATTGAACAATTTGATGACAGGCCACTATATGACGCATTGGGACCGTTAAGGCCATGCATTTTGGTACTCACTTTTGGTATCAATGAGGAAATAGGAGGCCATATCTATCTATTGGTACCAAATCAAGGGTCTGTGGAGATTCCTGTGTGTGCGCTAGGATGTTGGTTAATGGTTGGTATTAGGCATGTTGAGGGGGTGGTTGCACATCCCCCATCCATCAATTTGGATCACCCTGTACCGTACTATACCCCGGTGGATGTTTTGTTTGGATGACATGAGGGAAAGGAGCGGAACAAGGGGAATGGCAATTACCATAACTAATTTGGCCAACAGAAAAACAAAATGGGGGGGGGGAAGGGGTTAGCAAGCCGGGGGAAAAACCATGATGGGGGTGCTAACCACCACCCTCCCTTCGGTAGACGATGGTTAAGGGTCGTGAAGGGTGGATTCGAGTACCAGGAACGCCCTTTAATCTTTGATGCCTCTTCAAAGGAAATATGAAAAAACGTCAGTTAAGCAAAATTCCTTCACCCAAACTTGCACTTTATGGTAACGTTAGATAGAAGTCCCAAGAAGCAAATGAGGTATTGTAATTGATTTAGTCATGTGGCGGGTATAATGTTCTGGCATGGCGGAATCAATTGCAATATACCTCATTTGCCACATATCGAAAACGTTCAAATTATCGGACTTGGCAAAAAACATACCGAGATAGTTCATTGCAACTTTATACAATTCCAAACATACTCAAATTTTTGTAAAACTTTTTATTTTTTTTATTGGTTTTATTTTATCAACTTTTAAAATAGCATTGAAATTGGACTTTTTTTTTTTTTTTTTTTTTTTAACAAATTAGCATTCTCTGTTTTCTTGAATAGGGATCAAAGACGCAATCAGAACCACCATTGACGTGGAATGGTTTCCTACCTCACAGCCTTCAGAAAACTCAAGGCTTCATTCTCTTTATTCCAAAAAGAAGCAAATGATTCCGCAACACGCAGATTGTAGCTGGTGTGAAAGCACCACGGCATTAGGAGTTTGCTTTGAACATGTCTTTTGGAACTCAGGAATCCGCAAGTATTTGCTAACTGGAAAGTCGCACGCTATTGATGGATTCTGGGTAAAGTTCTGATATGCCCAATTCATGGTCCTGAAAGTCCACTTAAGGCATTTTCTATGATGAAACACAGCTTGCTCTTCTTCGCCTGATTAAATATGCAAATAACATAAAATACCATTTGACACCAAACAACTTTCGATTCTTCAACTCTTGACTCATCAGCGGTGTTCAAAAAACTGCCATCTCTAGATCTAGTTGAAAACTATAGATCGATCATCAATTCACGATAACATTTTAAAACAGATTTTTTTCTGGTGTCAACCGAGTTTCAAAACATAAGAGCTATATTGATAATGGAAAACCATCGGAGATTACATTAGTAAAATAGTCAAGGGCGGATGCGGAACCTCCGCAAAAGAGGGACTCTTTATCTCGGCCTCAGTAAAAATGGGAACAGTATGGTAGGCGATGTGGAAAATAGGGCACTCGATTTAGAGACTTCTTCACGAATATATTTCACGCATTATCCTCTGTTCGTCTATGGGGAATCCGTACTAGGCTTCTATTTTTTTCGGCTCGCTTCGCCCACTGTAGTACTTTTCAAACGTATTTATAGAGGACTCCAGATCGCCAAAAAAATGGAAAGTGTACTTTCCGCCCCTTCTAATCTTGATGAGTATCCGCGTCTTTCAAGACTCCTTTTAGCACTAGGGCTAAGTTAATTTAAGGACCTTTTCGTGCTCCATCCGGGGCCCCCCCGCTACCAAAAGTAGATTTTGTTTAATTGCAGGCCTTTTAGTTAGTATTGCATGCGTGTCTAATCTGGTTAATAAGCTGAAATAAATTAAAGCACAAAAAGTGGCCTGTGATACTGATGCAAGCATTTGCTCGTAATACAAACAAATAACCTGACATTCTGGGAAATAAGATTTTCTACAAAGATCGAAAAATCGTTACATAAAACAGAATGTTCTAAAATCCACAGAAAAACACTTTTACTAAGGAAGTAATGTGCAAGTAACCAAACTTTACTCCCAAACAAAGTCAAAATTTACGGACAAAAAGATGTGTTTTATTATATTATGTAAGTGTGAGCTTAAGAATATTAAGCCTATAATGTTTCAAACATACACCTACTTAAATTGTTGTCTTTTACGGGCAGAACATTCGACGTTCATACGTCTTCCGCCATGGGGATTGAACCAAAACGAACGTAAAAATACTATGGCCACGAGTTCTATCGTTCCAGAAATAGCCATACATGAAATCGCTGAATCATTATGCGTATATTAAAAGCTGTGGAGTTCATTATGCTGTCATCGAGGCGGAAAACATCGCGACTGTTGCAAAAGAATGCCTCCGCTGTATGCCGAGGTGATACCCGGTGTATCCGCATGACATGGGTTCTCCGGTACGAATGTAAAGACACACTCAATACGGGAGAAAGAGAAAGATTGTCCTAAACGATCACTGTTGTTCCCATAGTGTACCAATTGAATGGAACATAGAGGATCTGAAATAGAAAAGGACTGTACTCGGAGTGGGGTTATGGACGTTTAACTGTGCTTCGACCTTGTTGGCCTTTTTGTTGCCAAAATAATGCATTGTTTGACAATACTACGCTTTACCCAATTTGGGTCCAAGATATGGTCTATGTTCCGTCTAGGTTTTAGTGTTACAAGGCAACTTCTGACCTATGTTTGCACTATTCTATTTTAATTTTTAAATGTATATTTTAACAAAAAAATCAACATAGAAAGGGGTATGGAGAGAGAGAGGAAGAGAAGAGGAAAGCGAGAAACAAAGGAAATACACAAAGGAAATGGAACATGTTAAACTCTTTCAATTTTATATTGTACGTATTCATTATGTGGAGGAAGAAAATATTTGTTTATTCTTGATGTTTATTTTAGAAGATCATATGAAAAGAATATATCTGGTACTTACATTGTGTTGATAGTGGCGCAGGTTATCGCAAGTACTACCGTTTGGGAAATCGGAAGGTGATGTAGGCAGGCTTACTCAATCTGTCATGCCGATAGAACTTTCCTTGTAAGTTATCCATAGTACCTTCTACCAGAAGTACGGAGTTTCTCGACTTTATATGGTAGGTGGTTCGCCTGGAAGTTTATATTGTAACAACAGAGCGCCGACATTCTCCATCATGTTTTTTCAAAATGAAGACGCGTATGATTTTTGTCTGAAATTGACCATTCTTATGGTTAGAGTTACATTTCAACATTTCATGCAAGAACAAAAACATGGTCCACACTCTTCTGTTTGTCTTTCAAGCGGTAAATACTAGTATGTGTTTCAAACCATCATTCGAAGGGGCATTTCGGTCTCTCCTCTTCTCCAATAAGCCAACACAGGTTGGTGCATATTATATTTAGATTATGTAAAACTTTTTATATTCCAATTTAATTCTCTTTTTTTTCATAATAGTATTTTCATTTAGCATATTTTGTATCCAACTTACCTGGTTAGAAACCTTTGTCCTCACCTAATTCAGAAGGCCTGCGGAACCCCCACGATAATTGAAAAAAAAAATCAAACAATCAGACGTATTTATATTAACAAATGTAGAAATGTCACTACTTTCACACTAAAACATAACCCATGTGTAAGCATAGAACTCCATAATAATTACACAAATATCTCTTTGTGATTTGCATACGGCCTACATGTAACATTGCACAGAAATTTATGTACATGGTAAGCGTGGCATATAGGACTTAGTACAATTTTTAAGAGTAATTTCCACTCGTTAGAGTGGACCCACCTTTTTGTTTGCGAGTTTAATCCTTTACCTGGTTTCTGCAAATTTCTGCGATATCGATCTTGTGACTTTCCTTATCGTTGTGATGATATCTTAAAGATACAAATACAGCGTTTACATAGCGCATGCGTCGTCTGCCTTCGTGGTTTATGATTGGGAGACAAACGGTCATCATGATCACTCAGGTCACGTGAGGTCACTAACATATGGGAACTATTCACGGACCATTGCATCCAAATGTCATGAAAAATTGAATCGATTTATGTGGATACAGCTGCATTTAATTTAGGTTAACATTTTGAGAACATATACATGCATATACACACACTACCAAGCAATCCATACTTGCCCCTCGTTGAAGACGACCCAAAAATAACAATACGTTATGGCAATCATAGTTTCCAAGAGATTTCTAGGTCTTCATACAGAGGGTCGCTTTCACTTCTTCTGGGTAGAATCTGCTCCACTTTGTATCTCCTTCCAAACAACCCTCGCAATAGTTCAATAGTCGCTTGAAACTAACAGTATTGTTGTCATATGTTGTTGTTTGTTGTTGAATCGTCAATGTAAGAAAACCATGTTTTTGTAATGTGATCATAAATTAAATAACCTACTGAGGTTTTTAAATCCGTAATAATTTGTGTCGAAAATTATTAAAAAATTTACCAATTCCCTCCAGGAATATTATTACTAGATGTAGTCAAATGGTTTGCTATACACAATAATTAATCAGCGTCTTGGGTGGAATAGAGGTTATCGACGATAATAATTGAAATGTTTCTTTTCTCCTTTTTCATATGGAATAGAAAATTACATTTTTTTTTACTAAATTACCGTTAAACGAACATTGGTATATACACCAGAATATAGGCAAAGTTAAAGCCACCATCATGATTAGTGAATATCTTCACATGTAACAATTGCCATTTTTCAATTTGGGTTGAGTTGAGATTCTCTGTATCGTTTGAAATTGCGGTAACAACGTTGCCCCAGTGTTTTTTCTTTTAATACGTACATTTTAAAACAAAATAGGATCAGGACTGTTTTCTTATTATCTAGACCTAGTCGGCTTCGGTGTGGTAAGTATTCTCGTAGGTAGTCTTCTTTATCAAATGAATTCATCAATCAACCATGGCATTGTGTCTCGATGAGATCCCTCTCTCTAGAAGAAATTCGTAGTGAAATGTCATAACATGTGTCATTGGAAAAGACAGATTTGTAATATATATCACATAATACCAATATCTGCAAGTGAACCCACCACTCCTTTTGCAGGAAATCTTCAATAGCGCGCTTCTAAGTTCGGTATCAGTGTCCAGGAGGCCAGGTAATAACCCATCATTGATGATTCATCCCCTTCAGCTGAAAATCTATTCTCTTATCATTGTAGAAAAACGAACCTGAATTTGAAAAAAAAACAAGACATTTGTTAGGCCGTGGCGTTTTAGTACTCCGCCCTTTTATTTAGTTTGTGTTTGTTTGTGTTATTTTTTTTGTTTGGCGTTGTTTGTTTCTTATTTTGTCCTTTTCGGTTTTTTTAACATGTTTGACTGTGAGACGATGGGACCGTCCGGTATTACTGAGAGGACCACTTTTGTATCCGTTGATGTGTGTAGCAGTTGTTTGTTAAAAGGATGGATGTATTAATTTTTTATAAAGATATGTGTAATTGATATAAAAAGATATTGTGACACGGATGGACATATCTCTCAACACATAATGATCATTCTCACAGCTTCTAAACAATAACTTGTTTAATGGAAGAGAGCGCATGTGGGTCCAGGTGGAAGAACATCGGCTCGTGATCGAAGTCGTGCGTTCGAGTCCCACGTGGTGCCACCGCGTTGTTCCTTGGGCAAGACACTTTATCGCGATTGCCTCTCTCCACCCAGGTTTCTAAGTGGGAGCTGCTAGGGATATTGTCCATTGAGCGCCGCGCCGCCCAAAGTAGAGTATGCGCCTGGGTATGTATGGCAGCTGACGTATTCCAAGGTAGCGGGAAGAAGCGCTTTGATACACGTGAAAAGCACTATATAAATGCTGCAATTATTAAATTGTCATCCACTTTGGGGATAATAAACAACGACGATGGCAGCGAGAACTGTGTAAACTACTGGTTTTAATTAGCAGATTTTGTATCAAATTACCTGGTTGAAATCAGTGTCCTCAACTAAATTCAGAAAGGCCTGCGGAACCGATATTGACAAAAAAATACAAACAAGCAGACGTAGTTTATCTTAACAATGTAAGAAATGTCACTACTTCCCCACTAAAAACATAACCAATGTTAGCATAGAACTCCATAATAATTATCAAATAGCTCTTTGATGCTTGCATAAGGCTACATGTTAAACATTTGCACACAGAAATTCTGTACATGGTAAGCGGGGGCAGTTAGGACTTAGTAGCAAGTTTAAGAGTACTTTCACCTTTTAGAGTGACCCACCTTTTTGCAGAGTTTAGATACCTTTACCTGTTTCCCAATTTCTAAGCGATATCGATCTCGTATTTCTTATCGTTGTGTGATTATCTAAAGATCAAATACAGCGTTACATAGCGCAATGCGTCCGTCTGCCGTCGTTGTTTATGATTGGAGACACCGCCACATATCACTAATTGGGGAGGTCACGTGGAGTTCACTAACATATGGACCTATTCACGGACCATTAGCATCAAATGTCATGAAAAATTGATCGATTAATGTGGATACACACTGCAATTAAGTTTAGGGTTAACATTTTGAGAACAGATACCATGCATTACACCACTACCAAAGCAATCCATACTTGTCCCTCTTGAGACGCACAAACATTACAATTACGTACTGCAATCATAGTTTCCAATAGATTTACTAGGTCTTCAGACGCGGGTCGATGTTCACTTTCTGGGGTAGAAATCTGCCTCCACTTTGTATCTCCTTCCAAACACCTCGACAATAGTTTCAAGAAGTCGGCTGAAAATAAAGTCTTGTTGCAATGTTTAGTTTAGTTGTGTTGACTATCATGTAAGCAAACATTGTTTCGGTAGACTGTGGAATCATAAATTAAATAACCTACTGAGGTTATTGTAAAATCCGTACTAATTGTGTCGAAAATTTATTAAAAATTTACAATTTTCAAATTAAAACTCGTAACCGAAGTCATTTTTACATTGTACTCTATAACACAATATTAACTAGTCGTCTTGATGAGAATAGAGGCTTATCGACGATAATAATGCAATGTTTCTTCTTTTTCATTATGGAATAGAAAATACATTTTGTTTTACTAAATTACCGTAAACGAACATTGGTAGTATACACCACGAAATATTAGGCAAAGTTTAAAGCCACCAGCATGATTAGTGATTATCTTCAAAATGTAAACAATTTGCCATTTTCAATTTGGGCTTGAGTTGAGTTCTCTGTATGTTGAAATTGCGGTAACAACGTTATAGCACACAGTGTTTTTTTTTAATACGTACACTTTTTAAAACAAATAGGATCAGGACTTGTTTCTTAGTATCTATACATAGTCAGGGGTCTTCGGTGTGGTAAGTATCCTCTTAGGTAGTCTTCTTCCAAATTAATTCCTCAATCAACCATGGCATATGTCTCGATGATATCCTTCTCTCCTAGAAGACATTCGTTAGTGACCGCATACAATATGTGTCTTTCACAGACAGATTGTAAGTATTATCACCTACCAATATCTTCAAGTTGACCCCACTCAACTTTTGCAGGATCTCAAATAGCGCGCTTCTTAATTCGGGTATCTGTCCAGGCCAGGTATAACCATATTGATGAAGTTCATCCCTTCAGCTGAAATCTATTCTCTTAGCATTGTAGAAAAACGAACTGAATTTAAAAAAAAAAAAAGACATTTGTTAGGCCATGGCGTTTTAGTACTCCGCCTTTTAGTTTGTGTTTGTTTGTGTTATTTTTTAAAAAATTCGTAACTTTTTATTTTCAAAATTTTCGGTTTTTTTTTAACAATGTTTGTACTGTGGACGATGGACCGTCAGGTAGACTGAGAGGACCATTTTGTAATCCGGTGTATTTGTGGTAGCAGTGTTGTGTAAAATGATGGATGTATTAATTTTTTTATAAAGATATTATAATGAGATACAAAGATATTGTTAACGTATGGACATATCTCTCTAACTCATAATGATCAGATCTCAGCTTCTAACCATACTTTTTAATGTAGAGAGCGCATGTGTCCTGGATAGAACATTCGGCTCGTGATACGAAGATCGTGCGTTCGAGTCCACTGTTGCCAACGCGTTGTGCTCCTTGGGCACGCCACTTTATCTCGATTGCCTCTCTCCACCCAGGTGCTAAATGGGAGCTGCTATGGCTATGTCCAATTTTGGAAGCGCCGTGGGCCGCCCAAAGGTGTATGATATGCCCGGGTCGTCTGGCAGCTGAGCGTATCAAAGGTAAGCGGTAGATAAGCGCTTGATCCTTGAAAAGCACTATATAATGGCTGCACTTATTAATTGTCATCCAACTTGGGTAGACTAAACCGAGCGCGAGAAATGTGTAAAACGTACTTGTTTATACACGATACTACTTCTTACTGACCTTTTGGTGTTGTGCTTGAAATTGTCGGAACAATCTTTAAGAATCACTTTGAGGTACTGTTTTATAAACATACTAAAATTACTTCATTATTGCCCTTAATGACCTTTATGCACTGTGTCCTTAAATCTGTGAACATGTTTTGCAATGTTGCAGTTACAAACAACTCTCCAAACACCGCACAACCCTCTACAACTTCTACGACATCCCCAGGCCATACCTAAACACCCCTCACCAACACCCCTATCCCACAATCCCCATCAAGTTCCGTCCTATCCCCAAATCTCGCACCCTCACTCCCTACCAATTCCACACCTTTAATCACCTCTACCATCAAGTCGCCCACCCTACTTCCCGGGTCCAGCCCCAAACCTCCAATTACCACGCCTAGTAGGTAAAAATCACATCACACGGAAACTTTGTATATATCCCACTTTACAAGCCTGATTGGAAGATGGTTACTGATGTCAAAACTGAAGCCCAATTAAACTTCTTCTTTTCAGTACTATATTTAGCAATACGCGAGCAACAAAGAAATGGGTGTTATTAGTAAATTCCCCCTCAAAAAGTTAAAAAAGAAAAAAAAACAGCATTTTTGAAGAAAAGTACACATCATAAAGCAAATTCTATTGTCTACCATTTATGGCTAACGTTTTTTAGTCGGATGATTTAGATCTACTTCTTTTTTGTTTATTTTTTCCATAATTGCCAAATTTATGAACGTTAACGAAGTTAATATTTTATTTTACTGCATTTTTCTACGATAATGTTCTCAGTAAACTCACTCTAGCACAGTTTATGAACACATCCTTCCATGGTCGCTATGACAATCCCTCACATGCAGATGACATTCAAGGGCTGAATGACGTCAATGTCATCCATTTCTCGACAAACGGAGGGCACATATCACCATCACAGTGCGTAAGTCAACAGCTGACTAGATTCTGGATCCGTCCTTAGTAAACCTCTATATCGACACCAAAAGAGGTTTCTACAAATACAGTCAAATAAAATAGGGTATTTTCGCAATACTGCTGATTTAGTCGAAGTCCCTTAGATTGCAACGGCAAATTTCATTACTCATATTTCAATATAAAAGCATAGGGCCGATTTTCGCAATTTCAGTATTATTAGGTAAGTTTATAATGCACAATACTGTATTTTTCATTCAAACCAGCTACTAAAACACCATTGTAACCTCATTTGATTTTTGCCGCCCACCCAACTCCCCTTATCGGAAGGTAAATTGCATGGGCCCCTATTTTGCAGAGTATCCGCCCACGTAGGTCTGTGTGATCGGTTTGTCTTACCCCTCAGGCGGTATAACTAAACAAAATATATCAATATTCAGTTCCTGCATTAAATGGTGTCCTCGTTAATAAGAAAGGTCTGAGGAAGTAAACCCTTGAAAATTGACATCATACCCTATATTGATCAATTCTTACTTTCACTACTGAATTTTAAATAAAATCAATAGCGACACTCCAACGTTCATACCATCATTAAAGTGCATTTAGTGATTTCATCACCTTCTGTTTTATTCATTGATCACTAAATGTCCTTGAGAAAACATTTTCTCAAATTTGAGCTGAGCCCGGATCGTGCGGTTTGTGTTTATGAGCAATTGCTCGTTTCCTACGGTCCCATAGCTACGTATCTGTAATTCTGTCAAATTTCTGTTTCAATACAGAATTGCTTACAGATGCGACGTAATTTGGCACGTAAGATGGCACCCATGGATTATTAAGGCTCATGGTTTCAATGAAGATAAATCTCAACAGTTTTCAGGTAAGTCGAGAGGACGAGGTTGTGGATCACGCATCCCCTTTGACAAAACTTTCATATGTAGTATCCATAGATTTTCCAACATGACACAGCTGTACTACCGCGCACACCATGTGAGGTTATATCTTGTTGAATTTTGTTATAAGCTCTTGAGTCTATCACAGCGTGTCTCCACGATGACTGCGGTATTATAGGATCACCTTACACGTGAACTCGTCCCTGAAAATATTCCTGGGATAGTTACAATATCTTTCTTAGTAATGATCTACGTCCTATGTAGTCAGAGTCGAATCGGCTATTATTTATTTCATAACAGCAGTCGCTGCAGGCTCCTAGTGACCCCATTTTTTTATTTTTCTCCCGTGGAGTGGGACGCCTCCCTTGATTGACTACCGGTAATGCCCATGACAACTGAAAATTAAAGCTTATTAGAGTCACTGTGATTCCTGATTTTCATACACCAGTGGCTAAAGTACAAAATTAAACCCCCCTAAAAAAGAAAGTATATTATCATCATAATAGCATAGATTTATATATCGCCTTTATATGCTATTGGCCTCAAGCGCTTTCACAATGGCCGCTGATCACTGGCCCAGCAACCATAACCATTTAGCATCATTCCAAGGGATGCAGCAAGATCGGATCAGCGCTTTCCCTTCTCCTCAAACTACATGAGATAACCATCGCAGCCGGGACCCACGCCCCAATATCGCATTGGTACAATCGAGACAACCAAGCGGTTTAATTTCTTATCCCAGGGAAATGACAGATAGCTGATCTCACAGGGCTCGAACGCACGTCTATACGGCATGGATAGCATACACTGGAGTCCGAGCGCTACCTGATTGCGCTATCTTGTCCGCTTTTGGCCATGGGTGCCATAATATTTTATCTTATATTTATAGGCGGTGTTCACGGTAGAAACCTATGGTAAATGATACCACAAGAACCCTAAAATCAAATAGCAGTGAAGATATTTATACTTGTGTTGAATATGGTAAATATAAAGCAATCCGCTAAGTGTAGTGAATCACCGCGTAGAAATACAGAAATTAGTGTTATTTTTTGCTAAAAAAAAAAAAAAAAAAAAAAAAATTTTTTGACGCATAATTACAATTAATGTTTTTGCCCACTGGCTTTCGTAGCTGACAAATTATTTTTATTGTTGATTTTTTTGAAGTCTTCTACCATGTGTTGATTCGTCTCAAAAATCCTGTTGGGAAAGTGATTGGTATATGGGGAAGTTACACCCCATTATTCAGTTAAGTGTTAGTTTTTAATTTTAAGCGATTTCTCACTCTTCTGGGTCGCCCTTCTCTCTCTCTGTCCCCTCTCTCTTCTTTCGCTGTCTGACATCTCCACTCTCTTCCTTTGTCCCTCTCTCTCTCTTTCGCTGACTTTTTCTGTCATCGTCACTCTCTCTCTCTTCCTCCCGCCCATCTCTTTCCCTGTTCCTCCCCTAATAATGTGTTAAAATTCATATATCATAATACACATCATCTGATAGATTCCTGTCAGTTTCATTGATTAAATGACGCTTTCCTGGAGAAGAATTAAGAAGTCAATCCCTGTCTCTTCTATTTGTAGTAAATTTCAAAATTGTTAAGTCAGGTAGAGACAGATGTTTATAATTCTTGTACATTAAATCAGGCACCCTCAGTGTAGAGCTCTTCTGTGGTGTTTTTTTGTCTCAGCCCTTAGTCTCACTGAGAGGTCAAACCCGACTTTTGGTCCGTCGTTTAAGCTATACGGCAGGTAAGTTCACTTTCAATGTAGTCGAAGGTAGGGTGTGATAAGTAAAATAAATTGGGGACCTTTCCATACAGAGTATTGTTGGAGAGCATGGCCTAGTGGTTTAGGGGCTTGCCTGTGGCGCAAATTTACCAAAAAGTCCCGGTGGGGTCACTTCTGATTTCTTCGTGTGCTTCGGATTTAATCCTGTATCGATCTATAATTAAAACAGAATACGCGCTTTCCTCATCATGGTCACTGGACTTGGGAACAATGAACATGAAGCATCTCGTCCTTCGGAGGGACGTTAGCCGTTGGTCCTGTTGTCAGAGAGTCCACATTGTAACGTGTAATCGCACAATGTCGAATAGATATGGTGTAAACCCCTGACTGTTCCCCATCTGCACAATCTTAAAAGCTGGCCATGATAGGCGCGTCCGTATCATGGACACGCGACCCCGGATCAGCGTACTCAGTTGTTTAAATCCTGACACCACCACAAGCCACTTACCAATGACTGTGGGCTACGCTAGAAGATACTGAGCAGACTCAGAATACAAAATGTGGATTTCGAAATAAACTTTGACTCAATTTGAGTTTTGATAAAACCACTGGACTCATGATCTAAGAAAAATGGTAAATCGCTGACCGAGCCCATTTATCCATCAATCATTCCCAACTTTTTCTAATTGATAAGTAAACTAATTCCACAGCAGTTTTTTGGGCAACATCAGGTTACGCTGAAGCGCTTGCAAAATATGATTAAGTATTCACGAGTTTATACTGATCCCAGCGTTGGCCTAGTGGTTAAAAAAAATCTTGCCTGTTGGCGCAAAATAACCAAAGGATCCCGCGTAGGAATCCCCGTGAGGTCGCTTGCTGAGATTTATTCGGGTCCTCAATTGTGATTTGATATGTATACCGGCCATGATTAGACAAATCCGCTCTCATCATGGTCCTTGGAAATTGGGCAACTGAGCTCTATGAAACCCCCAGTCCTTCGAGTTGACGTTAGCCGTCGTCCCGTGTCACCAAGAGTCACAACTGAATACTGTATAGCACTATCTGTTCCCAATCCGCCCCAACATAAAAAAGCGGGTCAGAAAAGAGCTCATCACACAGCCGAGTTTTTTGTGCTAGAAACCCCTCCAGACTGACTCCACCACTGGTATTACCTGGGGAGATGTAATTAATGTTTTGGTTTATTTTTTTTTTTTCATTACAATTTTGACACCAATGTTTTTTCCAATACAGAATTTCATGAGCATCTACAAATCAATGGGTGATTATGTTTTTAAATGTTTCCTTGGCTGTTTTAATAGGGGTACAAGTTGTAAGGGTAACTGAAATTGTTTTAAATTGTTTTAAATTTATACAGTCCCTGTTCGTTTGCTCCTAAGGTTTCTAAAAAGGTTATAGTTTGCCATATTTACGACCTATTGTTTTAGTACAATCGGCTCAATAACGGTCAAGGTCATTTTTGTATAGAAATGGTCAGATTTGGGTTGAAACTGGTTTTTTAAATCCGTTCATTGGGTTCAGACTAAATAGCAAAAATGTATATAGGATTCTGTGTGGTTCACCTTCAAATGAGACTTTGTGACAGATAGGTATTAGTGGGGCTCTCGCCATGACCCTATGGACCACAGCCATATTTGCTCTCTAATTATCATCAAAACGTCAAGCCACCGCGATCTGTATATTTTCGGCTTCGATATAAGTCAGGCGAACATGTGGCACCCTTTTTCAACAATTAGTATTCTTTTACTATAACCTCAGGTACGGCAAACTATACCTTATCTGTAATCCTTGAAAACGTCCTGACTATGGTATACTTCATAACACATTTTGGCCCATCTTATATTTTGACCACGTAAAACCTTGCCCCCATATAATAAATCCAAGAACATTTTAAAAACGTGACACCCTATTTTTGGAATTCTCATAAAATTTCGATTAAGAAAACCTTATTTTCAAGATTGTATATGAAAGTTTCACAACAATACAGGTTCCCCCATGTACTATGGTGCCGATTGGCAATGTTTCGAAATCGTTAAGCATTTCTCTTTTTCATTTGTAGTTTTTCCCAAGCCTGGGCCTGTTCTGTACGTCGTCCTGCAGTTCTTACCCATTATTTGCTAGAAACTGCTTCCAGATTGCTCAAGACTGGTGTCGATTGACCAATTTTTCCGACAATGGCCGTAAATTTCTTTTGACATTTGGGGGGATGGGTTTATGAAACTTTATGATGAAATGGGTTTGCTGAAAAAGTCCATTACTAGCAAATGTGCGCGCGAAGCGCGCTAAAAATTTTGCCATTTAGAAGCTAAAAGTCATTAAGGAGAACTGTATTCGAACGAAATGCGTGCTAATGCGTGCGGAAAATTTACCATTTTAAACTATTATGGTAAAATATGGAGGGTTTATTTTGGGGTTTCAAAAACCACAGGATGGGCATCACATTGGGGGGATGTCGTCTTGACCATCCCCCCTCATGAAATATTGGGGGGGGGTTCCCCCCTCCCCCCGGATTTATTCCTATGTATTTTTCGAACACAGTGAGTAATTTTTTCTTTTTTCATGTGTAGTTTTGGCAGTCTGGGACTGTCTTGCACAGTCTTCTGCAGTCTTTGTGTGGTCGGGAGCAGTGTCAAATTTGGAATCGTGGAGAGTTCGGCTTGAACGCATGGGCGGTTTGGAAGCGGTAACCGATGGGTTGGTGCGGAATAATGAGTTGTTGGTGTGCAGTTGGAAAGTCGTCGGGAATGAGTCTGCTCCAAATGGAGAGCAAATGCAAGCTACTGGACATGTTAAATCGGCGTGACTAAACTCGTCGATACGAGATAAGTCGCCACTTGCACAGCTTGACTCAAGTGGTGCTGTCGTGTTAAGTCTGCGACTATTAAGAAGTGACAATTATTGACATGCTGATCTGTTGTTTTATGATGCGTGCCTACCGCTCGGCGATTGAGCATCTCTTGTCTTGTCTTTAAACAAGCTGCAACCGTTTTGAAAGAAAGTGGGGTCTTGTGGTAGTTGGGAAGATGTTGTGTCGCGTCGTGTTGTCTTCATATGAACTGTACCTTTACTTGCGTCAACAATCGGCGACCATCGACAAGTGTCTTGACAGCATGTCACCCTTTTGCCGCGTTTAAAGGTCGACGACTAATCGGGGACTGAACAAATGCTGGATTTTGATCCATGATGCCTGTCGCCTACTGCTCGGCGTTTCATCATCCCTTGTCGGCGTTGACGACGGGGATACTCGCATACAAAAAAAAAAAAAAAGCTAATATTTTTTTTTTTTTTTAAAAATTTTAAATTTTCCAATTTTGAACAAACTGTAGCCGGTCCTGCGTAGACGGAGTGGCTGGGTCGGGAGCCGTCTTCTGTGTGACTATCTTTTAGGACGCCCGTATCTTTGTATAGACCGGGGAACACACGCGGCTTTGGATCAGCTTGCTCTCCTGAATAATCCTGACACAACCACAATCCATTACCATGACTTGTGGATACGTAAAGAAGACTGATACAAGTTCTAGCTAATTCGTCTGTTACAACTGTCCTACAAACCGGTTGTATTTGGAACCTTGTTCATTTTATAAGGAGTATGTACAGGGACCTCTTTTTTTAATTCTTTCATATTCTTGATGTTCATAGTGATCCTTGTTTTGGCCTGGCTTCACATTGAAAAGTCAAAATTTTTCAAAACACACACTCCTATCTACGGGACAATAACTTACCGAATTCCCTGAAGTAGTGATGAGACGATAGCGTCCAAGCTTAGAGTCTACAAGCGGAAATATTCAATAGTATCGCTAACAATAGGTCTACTTTGTGCATCGTCAAGGTCCGCATCCACACACCGCGAGGGCCTATCATATAGCTGGAAATCGGTTTCCAGTTGTGACTGACAGTGGATAACTGGATGCTAATTCAGACTTCTTCAAGTCATTATTAATATCAACTGGTGTTGCAGAGAACCACATGTTTCACTTGGGGTTTTCCGCTACATGGCGTGTTACAATTCAAGGGATCAACTCTTAATGTTGATGACGTAGCTCATACGAACGGACAGCCGATCGGCCTGCAGCACAGCGTAAACACATTGACCTATCTTATGCAAGATGTCCATAAAGGGTTTTCTATCATTGATTTTGCGTTTGAACATGTCATAGCTGGGAGATTTAAGTAGATTGGAATAGGCAGCATCAGTGCGAAAGCAGGCTTCATATTTAAACGTTGATGGTTCTGCAGGAATAAACCATCCATTAGATGACATAATGTGGTCACAGCACTTGTGTATAACGTATTGCCGATGTGAAGGCGTTATTATTTTTTTAACTATGTTTACTTTGAACTATCGCAAAATAAAAACAGATTCTCGTTTCCCTAAAAGGCTCGCAGTTACCTGCAATCTTGTACACCGTTGCTCATAAAGTTGGAATATTTTTTTCAGACGCAATCTTAAAACATTTTCTACTTGAACCCCCGTATCATTCGAGTAGTGAAATATTTACATAATGATCCCCATTACTCAAGTGTAAGTGATCCATCCATGATTTTGAATTACTTACAATGCCGTTGTTGGAGCTATACAATGTCGACGTCTGTTTGTTTGTTCCTTTTCCCGGGGGGGGGGGGGGGGGGGGGTGCTCGAAACCGTGTGCACGGAGTCCCCTGTTTTTCAAAGTTTGGTTGTTATCTTTAAAGCACAACTGACAAAGAGGTTCCCTAGGCTATGTCTCGTCCAACGGCATTGCAATACGCTTAATAGTACTTGCTCTCCCGACGAAGGGGTACTAACAACCCAGAGTCGATGATTTCATCGGGATATGGCAGAGTACGGGTCTGTAAAATCCTCAACATCATCTACTCTTCGGGACAGGAAGATTTCACTATCAGACAGATGATCGCCGACTGGCTTAATCTGGTTGCCGTAGAGCCCTGAAAATGCCAGCGAGCCGTCTTCTTCGTTTGTGGAGAGACCTATGGAATCAACGTTTCCATCCAAACTGTAAATCGGAGATTGCCTCAACATGGTTACCGAACAAGACGAATGACAAAATGTGCACCCAACCGTTCACCAAGAGTTCACAATAGATTGTTAAAAGAAATATATGATTCGCTGGGTAGGGAACACAGAAGATTACAGCTCGACACTAGCAAAATGTTTGTGTTTTGTGAGAGCCCTACACCTTGACCATCAAGATTGAAGACAAAGGATTCGTCGATTACGTGGTGAGAATCTTCGAGATGACTGTATTCAGGAATCGACTCAGGTGGTGGCGGCTCAGTGATGGCATGGGCCGGTATTCATTATGGAGGAAAAGCATCATTGGTGGTGGTCCCAGATTGAAACAGGAACGCCGTCGTGTACCTCGACATTCTGGAAAAAAAAGCGGCTGCAAGACGACAATGTGACGCCGCACATGGCCGCTGTGGTGAGACGATTTCTTGAGGCCGAGGGGTTGGAGCGATCTCATGGCATCATGTTCCCTGATTTGACCCATCGAGCATGCTGGGATCCTTAGGCCGAGCCATCATACAGGGAAAATCGTCCGCAAACACACAGGAGTTATCTCTACCCATTATATCATAAACAACATGTGGACAGTATACCGCGACTTTTTTGACTCACTGATTCATTCCACGGATGGCCATACTCGCTGTTAGTGACTGATTGACAAATAGTACTTTTTAACATTCGATGCAGGGGAAAACAAACACCCACCAATATGTTTATAATGTAAAATGACTGATGTGAAAAAACATAAACAACAATCCTTACATCTGCTTGTTCAAACACCTCTTTTCCTTTCAGGTAAAGCTACAGTTCTAAAGGTGTTCAATTGGGGACTAATTCTTGGGTGATAATGTTCTGAAGAGACTGATCAATAGAGTAGTGTGGCGATGTACACCCTAGAAAATCATTTTTCCCCCCAAAAATAAATAACCCCACTGAGAATCATTCCAAATAAAAATTGAAAACGATATTTTATTCCAACTGATGGACACAGTGTATTTGAACCCTACTTAACACTCACCTCCATTCCTACTTTGCCGATCCTGACTAAGTTTTTACCTACACGCTCCTCCTGCTGAATCACTCCATTCAAAGTTCCAACCTTCTCCTTCAACATAATTTCCCCAACCTCATCAATCAATGTCGGGGAACTGGACAATACCTCAATCGATATTGGATGAAGGAGACGTTTGGGGGGGGGGATTTTCCGAAAATCGTTCTAAATGTTCTAACAATATTCCAAAATTGTTTATAACACAATTTTAAAAAATTCCTTATTTTGAAGAAATAGCTTTATGAAGAGACTCTCTTCCCTATAATAAAGACCCCAAAAAAGTAACGCAGAATGTCTAAATACCCCCATAGGTTACAACCATTCGTCTTTGCACGAAAACATAAAATAATCATATTCGTTTTTTCTTTCGTAACATTTTGACATGACCCTTCTGCCCCATTGCGATCAATATTGCCAACAACATACCCCTTAATATAACCATCCCCCTTTTAAAAGTTGCAATAAAAG
>JAMKCH010053754.1:0-26911 GCA_023653785.1 Ophioderma brevispina
CCCTTTGTTTATCAAAGATAAGTTTGATAACTAATAATATAGGTTTTCCGACTTTATTTCGCACTTGTTTAATTGATCTATACTATAAGATCGAACTTCGCCATGGTTTTCTATAGGAGCTGAACATGTTTGACCCAGGAAAGGTCGCCATGTGTGACTGTGTACCCTATTCACGTAATACCCTTCCCATCGTTTCTTGCGATTGCTTCGGGGTTTTTTGGTATTCACTGCGATAATGATTAGATTCCATTGAGATTGCAAATACACGTTTTGTAACCTGCTAAACATTTTGTAAACAAGTAGTAAATGCCGTAATGAACTTCCCTTGGTTTACAAAGGTAATTACTTTTAATTGTGGTACCATAGTCTAAGTACGAGGTATCACTCAGTTTTGTGGCTTATTACCCATGGTCCTCGAGTACTGACCTTTGTGCCTATTTCTATGTAAAATTATTTATTTCTTTGTGATAAAGAGAACAATAAGAAGGCCTACTGTAAAACATTCAAGCTTGATTTATACTACGTAATTTTTTAATTCATTGAAAGACTTCTATTATCAACATACGTGTTCTTTTGACGCAAATTTCCGTGACCTTTTGTTCTCCCGACGTTAAATCGTGATCGCGTTTGGCGAGTTTGCCCTCTTTGAGATTTATTTCTAAAATTTTATTTTTTGTAAACAAAAAAATAGAGGATAAATAACCTCATATATCAGTTGAACATACTTTACTATTTTTTGTATTCATTAATTAGCATCATGATCATTAACGTAGTTTGGAATAAATAATTGGTGACCTTCGCCTGACTATTCATAGAATACAAGAGGCTGCCTGACACTGAAACTCGCGCACTGATTATGCACTCGCGTCCTGGTATATTTTGTACTTCAAATGGGCTGTGGATTCGAGACAATGATAAAACATTTTAGGAGCGGCCTCAAGTAAATATAATTAGCTCGCAGAAAGCAGGTCTGGTTTTACACCTGCAGTGGCATGCACTTAAAAGGGGATTGCCCATTTAAGTCATATAAAGATTTAATTTGATAGAATTGACCCCGTGGGGGGGGGGGGGTCTCAACACAATGACCTACGGGGGATATGCCACATGCAACATTCGGTGCCATTTTCAACCTTCTGGTATATCAATAATTCCCCTTTTTTCATGCCAATTTTGGTATAAGCGAATGGTCGGGTTTTTTTTTCAAATTTTTGTCATTGCCCTATTTAAGTATATAAAGATTTAATTTGGATAGAATTGCTCTCAGGGGGTTCTCAACACAAATGACCATACTGGGTCGTGCCACACAATCGGTCCCATTTTCATCTTCTTGTATATGCAATTTTTCATGTCAATTAAATTTTTGGTATAGCAATGGGTGTTTTTTTTTTCAAAGGTTTTCTCACATTTGTTGAAAATTAGTCAAATAAATTCGCGCTCGCTATATTCAAAGAATATAAGCTGTGGGCCGCCCATGACCTTTGACCCTGGCATGTGACCTTTGATCTCATCAATATGGGGGATCGCATTGACAAAGTTTGGTTTCAATTGAACTTGTCAAGTTTCAATTTAGATCAATTTTACATTTTTTAAGCCCATTTTTCAACTTGACCCACATGAATTTGACCTTCACATGACCTTTACTCATCAACATCTGAGGGATTTTTTCCCATTGTGCCCGATGACAGAAATTTGGTTCCATTGAAGTTACCTTTCAATTGAGTCAATTTAAAAAAACTACACTTTGTGACCCACACACATACATTCACACAAACCAACCACACATACATACACACGCACAACGGATTGCTAAGTGGCTGCCAGCTAGAGCTTGCACGCCCACAAAAAACCGATGGCCTGAACCAGCGCTATATTTGTGCAATCTGTGCCTGAGCTCCAGTATGCAAAATCCAAATACGTGAATCGTAGATCCTGAATGTAATACCGGCATTACAAACCAAAGCTAAACGATAATCTTTTTTTTTAATTACAGGGTGGTTGTGCCGATTTAGATTTTTGTATTTCGCTTCTGAAATGAGACCTGGCACTTGCACATACCCCCCCAATCACGTCACCCCCACCGGTGAAAAAGCTTGCGTTCTCCATTGTAGACCGCAATAATTCATATTGCAAAAGCGCCTATTCAATCCTGTGCATTGATGGTTTAACCACTAACGGCATTTTTTTTATATTTGGGGAAGGATGGATTTAAGGGCTTCAATTTCAGGACACAATGGAGACATACTACCTTCCATCTGCTCTCAAAATCGATACGACTGACTTTCCGGGTAAATCGTGGGAGGGGGGGTCCCAAAGACGATCGGAACACGCACCTTTAATTCTTTGCACTTCATCCAAATTTGACATCATTCCAATATCTTCAATTTTGTCGGTCTAATGCCAAAATCACGGTTGTTATCTATGTTAGGCGATAACCTCGATGTTTTGCATTCCCATTTTTATGTCTACACCTAAAACACGTGTATATTTGTGTGAAGGCATGAGTCCAGGAATTTTGCAGAGGATGTTTGATAATTGTCTACCAAAATCACCAAATTTTTGGAAAAAAACGCAATGTGGGACCCATGTGGTTCAATCTCAAATTTTTGGGCTTTCCCCAAATATTTAACTTCTTCCCCACCCCAACCCCCGACATCTACCCCATCCCCGGTAAAAAGAAGTCTGGCGCCGCCACTGCCCATGGAACAGATCGGACATGCAGATTGGCCTATGATTGGAGCCAAGGTAGGCCGATACAGAATGCCACCATCTGTTAGCTCTGCGGTGCCCATAAAGGAGCAAGATTTGCACAAATAGGCCCCTTTCTTTCCCAAGGGTTTCCCTCATCCCCAGTATTAGCTACGTCCCAGAACCCCTTTCCCCTCCGACCCCAGCTACCCAACTGGGGTGTCTTTGGGAGTGGGTGCGAGTTTCTTGTTGCACATTTAATTTTGCAGCATTTACATGTTCACCTGCTTCATAGCTCATGTCGAGATAGGGGGTCCTAAACTTTGACAGCTTTTGACATACTACATTTGAGGCATATAGGCTAAAGGCAAATAAACGAGGCTGGAAAAATATAATCATGTCTCTTTTAGTTTTGCGTCATGTGCGAGTGATCAACCCGTTTAGTGCTACCGCTCCCATTCAACACTAGCGGTTGCCCGCGCGAAGCGCTGGCAACCGCTAGTATTAATTAGAAAGACAATTGGAATTCGCCCTCAAAATGTGAATCGCGAGAAACACAAATCAATTAATATTTCGGTAAATGATATTCATTTGCTGTCCATTGTAGTTCACTTTTGTGTCATTGAATTGTCGTCCAATTGCTCGTCGAATTCGAATTCGTCCGTCAATATCAAAGACCAGCGTATTAAAAAGCATTCGTCTTTTTCATGGATATTCATTATCGTCTCTTTCAATTTAGCACGTGTGTGGAGGCTATTTTATTAACATTACATATGGTTTGAGATGGTTTCTGAAATGTTTTTCCTTCATGTATCTTCACAACGTGCTAATTTCTGCTTAATCTTTTTTTGAGTCTTTTGTTTTCGCCTGAAAATTACGCAATAAGTGAATTTTTAGCCAATTTGTTAAATAAGGACACATATAACTGCCAATTCGATATAAAAATTTGAATCTTGAAAAAATATTATGTTTACTTTTGTTTGACTTTTAACTTTTTGATATTTATGATTTTGGACTATTTTTGGCTTAACAAACACCGTTTTTAACAATGGCGGAATTTTACACTTTATGATCACCCACATAGATAGAAGTTTAAGATAACCATACACTGTAAACAACATACCGGTAATTTTACGGACAATCCTGGAAGCAATTCCTCCCAACAATTACCGTACATTGACCGTATACTGCAACTTAATTTAATCGAAACAAACCTTAAAAACATATATATTAGGTGAGTTATTACAGATGTTAACGTGTTTATAGAGTAAAAAAACACTGAGGACGATCACCCTAACTTAAAGGCACTATCCACATTTTTTGGCATGCAGTCACAGTAAATTGACAGTTTGTTGTAAAATGTCATTACCTCAAACTGTAAAATCATACATAAATTTTGAATAAAACCTGTAAAAGCTGTATTTTAACGGGCGTTTGTTGGCAGAATGCTGCCAGGATTCATGTAAAATTGAACAGTATTTTTGGGTCCTGTAATTTAGTACGTTAATCGTATAATTGAAGATTCATCGGTGCATAATAATATTGTTACTCATAAGAATTTGAACAAGGCCTTCAATTTTATTTTGTCAATTATAGGCCTGGAAATATGGACAAATAAATTTACAGTACTACTTCCTTTGTTTCCAAATTAAACAAGCCAAATACTGTAATTTTAAGCTTTTTTTTACAGGACTTCCTGTACATTGCCCTCTAAGTGCACCTCCTTCGTCTTGTCTTGTAGTTTTGTGTTCTACTTTTTTTTTGTTCTTTTTAATTGTTATGATATCAATCGTAAACGTAACAAGGGAAAGGCTACTTTACCGGGCCCCTCTGCCTCCCACCTTTTCCTCCATAAAATGTTTCTTACTATTGTTTGTATTATGTCTAACCTTATGCTTTTTATGGAAATAAATCAAATGTCAAATGTCGTAATTTTTTACAGTGTAGTGAAACCCCACCCACAACTTTTTCTTAGCAAACACTTAAAACATATATATTTAGTGAGTTATTACAGACAGAGATGTTAACGTGTTTCGAGTAATAAAGCACTGACAAACACCATAACTTAATAGTCCTATCCACATTTTTTTTGGGCAGTGCATGTACTGTAAATTGACAGTTTGTTGTAAAATGTATTACATCAAACTGTAAAATATCAGTAAATTTGAATGACAACCTGTAAGCTGTTTTTTTTAATAACGTGGCTTTTGTTGGCAGAATTGCTGCCAGGATTTCTGTAATTTACAGTAGTTTGTCCTGTAAATTTTAGTACTTAATCGTATACTTGAAGATTCATCGGTGCATAATAATATTGTTCCTCATAAAATTCCGAACAAATGCTTCCAATTTTAATTTTGTCATTATGGCCTTAACTATTGGACCTAAATTTACAGTACTTTCTGTGTTCCAACTTACAGACACAGCCAAATACTGTAATTTTTAAAGCTTTTTTATCCAGGACTTTCCTGTACTTGCCACTCTATTTTACAGTGTAGTGAAACCCCACCCACAACTTTTCGTAAGACGAAGGCTGTTTTTACATGCGCTATTAATTGGACATGACCTATAAGATGAGAACCAAACGTTGTAAGTAAGCAAGCCCTTTATTTCCTTTAATGATATCCGAGAATATGAAAACAAATTCTTAAAATCAATTATAAAAGAAACTAAATTGCTTTTTCTTCTATTCAGATTGGTTCCCTCGCCACGCATTACAATTTGTCAACGGAATTTGACGAATATCACGACACACAGTTGAAATACAAGACACAAAAATGAACATCAGTTTATGAAAGTTAAATCGGTTTTGCTTTTCTCGCATTCACATTTTTAGAGGACGAAATTCCCAATTGTCTGTTTTATTAAAATCAATTACCAAGTGCAAAATAACCTGGGAAAACCTATAATACAACAAATTACAATGGAAAAAAAGAAATACATTTAAATAATAAAAAATAAAAAAAAAAATAACCAAAAAAATTAAAAATTCAAAAGCATTACAATTGAACAATGAGTCAAAAATAGAAAACGCTAAAACCATCCAAAAGAAAGACGGAAACAAATAAGACTTTAAGAAAAAATATTAAATTAAAATTATTAAAAATACCATAAATAATATAAGATATTAAAAAAAAACAAAATTATTAGGATCCATGGAATTGGTTGGATTTCCGTTTTGACTGTTCGAAAAAAGAGGTCACTATTTCATTAGCATATATTTCAAGATTTCATATAATGTTTACGTCCTTGTATAAGATGGTGTCTAACCCTGATTCATATACTATCATCATACTTGATAACCAGTTGGATACTTTTAAGTAATATTTCATTCAAAAAAATCAACATTTTTTAAGAGAATATTGTAAGCTCGATCGCAGAGTATAATCAGGAACATTGGTAGGGATATCGAAAAACTGTCATGATAACCACTAAGTAAACCTCCCAGCCACAAAAATATGTTAAATGATCAGAACGATTATGCATGAGATTATGAGAAAGCTGAAAGTTATGTCTGTTTTAGTATTTGCAAAAATATGACTTTTAACCAAAATAATGGAAGTTTGACAAAAATGAAAAATTCGGGTGGGCGGGTAAATGGATGAGCAAAATATGACAAAAAGTAAAACTAAAAGTAATAAAATAATGACGAAAAAAACCCGAAGTATAAAAATGAAAAAAAATGACAAAATACATTAAAAAAAGAAATACGAAGAAAATGTTTTTAAACAATTATAAAAATAAAATAGAAATGTGAAAATAGGCGACCCAAAATAAAATAAGAGTTAACATATATATAAAAACAAGGGGAGAAAATTATCAAAAAACAAAATATACACTCAATTTTATAAAAATAATTAAAAATATGTTTTTTTTTTTTAAGTTATTTTTTTTTTTCATTTTTTAATTTGGTGACAATTTAGAACCTGAATGGTGGGTTGTGTTGGTGGAAGGGGTGCTGGCAACACCTTGTATAACTGAGAAACCCTGGAGTTGTTCCGCACGGAACCAAACAACTAACCTTGGTACCCCCGCCGCAAACCACGAAAGCCGAGCACCGCGAAATTCTAGTTTTGGGGCAACGGGTATGCCCGATTAGGCGTTAAAATGAACAAGCTCCTTCTTTACCATTTTATGCAAATTAGGCTCTAATTATGGCAAATATTAACCAAAAAGAGGCTGTGTCTCACATTTTATTTGAGCAATTCCAAAAGTTAACAAAAATAAATAATTCAAAATACAATTCAATCTGGTGAAACTAACCTAGGCAGTCTTTTTATAGTTTTGGGGGTTATAAATTCACCGTAGTCTCAGAAACAGCAAAATATCGCAAAATTTATACAATTAGGTCATATATGCAAATTATTACTTGATGGCAACATTTAATGTAAATTATGTAATGATTGGAGTCTCACCTGTACTGCTACTCTAAATAACCTTTCAAATTTGGTGAAAATGAACAAGGCATTGATTTTTTATGCATGTAATAGCCGGTTTATAAAATCAAAGAGTGCAACATAGGATACCTCATTTGTTAATTGAGGTCTATTAAAGCCTCATCCAGTCCAATGTCTTGTGCATCAAGTAAAATCAAGAATGTATTATAATATTTTATAAATGAAAAACATTAAAAAATGCTATTCAATTAAAAACCAAACTCCATTTATGGTTACAAGCACACCCTCATTGTTTCGAAGTCAAGGGTCACTATCAAGGCAACGGTCATGTTAACCTATCATTGACCACAACAAAAGGCAACTCAAAATCCACCCCATCAGTTGTTTCTGCCAAACAGTGCCTCAATAAAACAAATCTCACTCCCTAAAATGCTGAAATAACCATTTCCAATTCTTACAAGTGCACCAAAGATTAACCTCGTCTACCGAAGGGGGGGGTGGTTACCAACCCCCCTTCATTTTGTTCCCGGATGCTAAAACCCCCTTTTTTGGTGCAAATTATTTAATGTTAATTGTAAATGACATGTTTTCCTATTTTAATCCAAAAACCAACATCCACCGGGGTAAGGTAAGTCCAGGTGATCCCAAAGTGACCGATAGGGGGGGGGGTGGTAACCACCCCCCCTCCGGACGGAGAATAGTACCAACATGCCTAAACAAACACAGGAGGAAATTCACAGACCCTTGATTTGTTACCCAATAGAAGCTATTGTCCTTCTCTTTCTATTGTACCAAAAATGAGTACAAAATGCCTAGCATTATGTCACAAGGACGTCATAAGTTTGCATGGTCAGCAAAACTGCCATTTCATAGAAAACACAGTGAAAAATTCCATTTTTATCAAAAGCTTAGGAAAATCAGATTTCATGCGGTTTTTGACTCCCTTGAGTGGGAAAATAACAGTTTATATAATGACTCATTTTAGAGATAGAATAGGGCGTTGGAGTCGCTAAAATTGCGAAATATCAATTTTCCACCCTAAGTTCAGTATTTCGTACTTTCCTCAAACATATGACGTTATATTGGGACGTCATAATGGGATGTTAGTACTTATTTTGGGACCAATGGAAAGAAAGAAATCTAAAGATATCCGTTGGGTACCAAATTTACAGGAATTCGGGTGTTCAGAACGAAAATCACAGGGGGGTCCCCTTCGGGAGTTTTTGTTACAAAAGGGCTCAGGTAGACGAGGGTTAATAAACAATCAAGTATTGTCTTAGTATAGTTTCATATGTGTACATACTTAAACAATTTCTTTACCTGTTATTTGGCTACAAAACTAAGCTTCTAATTTCTTATATTCCCTATAATACTAATTTGGTATGGCTCCTATACAAAATTGCAACTTTCACCAACAAAACTCAACTGTCATACTATATTCTTGTATTTCAATATATATATCGATTTTTATACTTATTTCAAACACTTTGTACTAAAAAAGTTGCAATATAAACTTCGCGAATCATCTGATATTGTGTCTACCGTTTCTTTATTACAAAGTATTTCCAACCACAAAAGAACAACCAAAACAAGACTCACTCCATGGGGAGGCCTTTCCTTTTTAAAGCGAATTTGTTATTGAGCTATAGCCAAACAAAAAAAGGGATGTTGTCACTTTTTAAAAAAAAAAAAAAAAAAAAAAAGTCAAAATTTGACGTTTTTTGGGCGTTTGGATGCATACACAATAAAAAACTTCTCGATAAAAGTTTGTAATTTCTAACTATGGTGACGGTCACGCTATGTTCTTAAAAAATTTGAAATAAAAAATGAGGGTCCCATGACTTACTTTTTCATACCGCCGAAAAACCCTGAAATGGCCGACAACTTTTTCAAATTGGGCGGCAAGAAAATTCGTTCCACCATTCGGCAAGCAGCAAAGCAGGAGAAGCAGGCGTAGAGATGCGCGATTTCAAGAAACGCAAACAACCGCACAGTTATCCGCGGTTTCTGCGAATGATACCTTCGCAGCTCAAAAACTAAAATTCTTCATTTGTCCATGGATGGGTATGGATGGGCGGATGGCCATTTTGTGACCGGGTCACTTGACCTACCCTATGTGACACACCCCAATCGGGAACTTTAATGTCTCGATTGGGTACTATTCCGTTTAGGTCGATGTCGTGGGCGATATCGTTAAAATGTTAGTCTCTTTCACAATCAAGTCTCTGTGTATCTATTGAACGCTAAAATTATATCGGTCGTCGTATTTGAAAATGGAAGTAGTGGCATATAAGAACACTATATGAGACTAAACTTTCGCGCGTAATAATTCATAATTAATGGCGAGTGGATTTGCAACGCCAGCGGTACCGGGACGAGGGAGTGGAGGGTGAGTCATTTGCCCAGTCATTGGTCGGTTTGTGTGTGAGTATTGATGTCTTTTATCCATTTCTTCCGGATAAATTTAAAAATGTAGTCCTTTGTGTTGTTTTTAAGCTTGACATTTTAGATCAAACAGAAGCGATTAATCAGACAGGTCGAGTCAAAATTCGGCAGCCGCCCTTGGCGGCCCCTGCCTTTGATTGATCGCACTGCACTGCAATTTCCGTTCCAAAGAGAGGTTTCGGGGGACAAGGCTATGTGTTCGAGCTACAATGGCGAACACGATTAAATTGTTGTCCTGGCTATTAAAAATAGTTTGTATGTTTTGTTTTTAATTTTAGGTCAAAAATCCGGCCTTATGAAATGGAAACGTCCACACGGTCTGCCCCTGGTACTTTAGACTGGACAGGTCTGGCTGCATTATCAATATGTTAGCTTGTGTGCAGACTTTTGAGCCCGATAATAGGCCCTGACCATATTGGTCCAGGACCATATTTGGAATATGGTCCTGGAGCATAAATATTATCTGGGGAAAATAGTATAAGTACAAAAATGCTACAGGAGCAGCATATTTTTCTATGCTCCTGGAGCATGGCATTTCAATATGCTTCAGGAGCATATATGCTATATGCTCATGGAGCATAAATAATCTGGAAAAAAATATTCTAAGTCAAATACTGCCTCCAGAGCATATTTGCCCATATGCTCCCTGGGGCCAAATGATTGCATTCAAATTTCAATGCTCCCAGGACCATATGGTCCGGAACCATATTATTGGGCCAAGTCGCACAAAAGCGTCTGTTCTGATGCTGCTATGGCGTGTATCTGTTACAGCGTGTGTTTACCACCGGGGAATGGGGGCAGGGCGCTCATAAAAAGTGACGTACTTGCTCCTACCGACCATTCATGATATCAAGGGCTATCGGGGACAGCATATCTTGCAAAACGGTGTCATGACCCCGTTCATAAAGCACTCTTCCAGCCATTTCAGCTGTTCATTAACATCATTGATATTTGAAAAACACAATAAAACTAAAGGCCCCTCAAAATTGAGCATATCAGGAAAGGTATGTATGCACTTGTTCCATTTAATGCACTTTTTCATAGCATGGTTAGAGCTTTTTTTAAAGTCCTGAATTTCCTATTTATCACCTTATTAAATAAATTTCATTCTTGTTTTGAAAGATTAAAGTTTTGAAGGCAAAATTGCAACAGCCTCCGCTGGACCCCAGTAACACTATTTCAATTAACACCCCGAAATTTCACATAATGTGATTAAAAAAAAATGTAAAATTGATCTCAAGTAGTTAATGTTTTTATTCATATAGAAATATGCTTATGGGGCCCCTTGAAACTTAATAGATACGAGTTAAAGCCCGAATGAACAGTTTTAACAGGCATCTGGGCCAAGTGTAAAGAAGTTCTGTCAAATCATAGCTTTAATTCAAAACCAATAGCGTGTAAAATAAGGTTTATAAAAACTACCCAATCTGGCGTAAAAATGAGTTTCCGATGGCTAACTTTTGATGTACCGCTCAACCCTATTGCACAGCTACATCCCGTTTAGCTCCCAAACCGGGCTAATCGAAATTTTTTAATGTCGCGATTGGGGTGGGTCACATAGGGCGTTCACAGTGCCCTTTGTCACAAAATGCCATACCGCTGAATGGGGCTCTAAACAGAATGCTTAAGGTGTAAGCAGGCTTGCGCGTAACAAATCATCCGGACTTCAAACCCTTAAATTGTAGGGATTCGGTGGTTCATAAACGGTGTTCACAGTTTCTTTTTTTTTATTCAAAGTTCTAAACTGTGGGTAGAGTTTGACTAAGCGGCATAGTACGTTGACTTAACTGTGGATACATTTTTGAGGTTACTAAAGTGTGAGTATAGTTGACTAAACAGTGGGTACAATTTGACCAACGCATAGGCACAGTTTACTAAACTGTGGGTATACTAGTTTATTGAATTTACTAAAGTGTGGGTACAGTTGACTAAGCCTTGGGTACAGTTGTCTAAACTGGTGGTACAGTTGACTAAAATGTTGGGTATCAAGTTGCCATACCTGTTGGGTAGCAGTTGTCTAAATCTGTGGGTACACTTCTCTTAAACTGTAGGACCAGTTCTCTAAACTGTTGGTACAGTTGACTAAACTGTGGATAGCGGTGACTAAACTGACTGTTACACTTGACACAACGTGGGCGACAGTTGACTTCACGTGGTGATCAGATTACTAAACCTATGGGATGGCATTTAGCTATCTGTGGCCCTTGGATTGCAAACAGTGGGTACAGATTGGACACTAAATTCTAGTACAAATTACTAAAAATGTGGGTACATTTCCTAATCTCTCTGTGACACTTTCTAAACGTAAAGTTTACTATAAATATAATTGTGGGTTCCATTTTATCAACTGTGTATAGGTTTACGTCAAACTGTGGCTATACAGACTATGTAAACTGGGAGAGTGGCTTAGTAATCTATGAGAACAGGTTATAAAGGTGACCACGGCCTCTGCAAGACCGAACGTAAGAAGACCGAGGTATAATCCTCAAGGATTATCCTTTGATAGTATATTCAAGCCCAAACCTGCCACCGTGTCACCAGCATGAAATGTGGCCCGTTATGACAGGTGGTGTGCGCCTCTTCTCTTCTTGGAAGAGGAGGCATAATATGTGGCTCGATTCACCTGCTTCATAAACTAACTAAGATAATCTCGCCTTTATTGGTATACATAAAGAATACCAAGGGCTTTTGTGTTCCGCTCTACCAAACACGGGCGCTCAAGCCTTAAAAGTCAGTAACGTTCAACTCACGCTGTTACCTCGAATACTATTAAAAGCAAATTCGAATTAGTCAGAATTGTTTGAGAGTTCCTGTGCTATGGCGTTCACGTTGAGTTGAATGATTTTAATTACGTACCAATAATTGATTTTTCTCCTGCTAGAAACTACAGGTTTCAATAGATTTAGCATTGTGGGAATTTTATTTCCTCCACTGCCCATCCGCCAAAAATCATTCAATGCCAATGCCTTCGGAAAAGTACTAGATGTGACACGATGGGTTGAAGATACTATATAAGTGGATTTAAGAGACTCGCAATTGCCTATTGAATTCGGCGGGTGTAAATACACTGATTCGCCGCTCATAGCACTGACGTTCCTGTTGCCACGAAATAGGAAAGGTTCTTTAAGTGCTTTCTTTTCTTACTGTCCTGGGAGCTTAATTGTGATTGTTCATGTTCTAACTTGCACAGGTACAGTCGATGTGCGCGATTGGCTTTGGTTCATCAGTTGTCAATTATTACATTCACTAATTTTACATTTGAAAGCTAATCGGTCTCATTCTGAGAGTTACCTCAAGCGACAACAGGGATCTTCAAGAATTAATTTCGGGCTACGGCCGCGACGCGGCAAGGAAATGTTTTCGACTGCATGTTTAATATGTCAGATAAGGGTAAAAGTGAAGGGCAGACTCTACGTGAGATGTCGGGCATCAGAGACTAGGTGGGCTGTGTCCGAGTTACAGTCACGGATTTCCAGTCATTGGAGAGGGAAGTGAGTTCACGATTATCGCACAGGCCACACGCCGCCTGATGTGACATTATGCAGTTCATCAAGAAAGAGTTAAACATAGTAACACCTATCATATCACTCCAAACAAACGAATACCCCTATCCCTCCAAAGAAAGAATCCCCCCAAATGGGAAATCCCCTTCCTTGGGATCATCACTCCCCTCCCCAACAAAGTGGGAACACTCTATCCTCTCCGCGCAAAAAAGAAAAAAAAAATAGCACCCACCCCTACCCACTCCCATAAAGAAAGATACATTTCCTATTTCCGAAAGAAAGAAAAACGTTATTGGTGAGAAAATTTCATCTCTCAACATCTGCAATCAAAACAATTACTGTAACAGGGCTGTAAATAGTGATTGACAAACACTGAGTCATCAATGGTCTATAGGCGCTATCCTTTTTTTGGATCACAACCCATTGTTTACGCGCCTTAGTCTGTCCTTGTTTTTTGTATTGTTATGTTCTGTCGTTGTCGTTCTTTGTCCGCAATTTTGTGCATTTGACTTCAAACGTTGTTCTTTATAAGTGGGGGTAGGATCAACACGAAGGCCGTGCCCTGGGGTTTAGTTTGATCTTTCGCTCGTTCATGACTTGCCCTTATTATAGACATCTCTACATTGTTGCAGGCCCTCGATTATGCTATTGCCCATGTTCGCACTTATATTTTCATTAGTATATCATTGATACGATCAGGCGAGTTGTGATTTGATTACAAGCCATTTACATCTGTGTCATATTATCTAACAGGAATAATGTAATTATCAACTATATAATGATCATGAATTGTTTATTTCCTGTTCTAAAAGACTTGGTTATTTTATTATCTATGCTTTTGTATTTGTATCCTACTGAAACCATAATCTGAATGACATTAAAGTTCTGAATGAATGAAGAAATATTGCGGTCGTGTGTTATCTGAACTATCAATAGGTAATCGCGACTTCATCTAAATCCTTATTATGGACTTATCGATAGGTTAATTGAAGTTTCGTATCTTTGAACAGTTCGTTCTTGCAAGTGCGAATGCCTTTATAACTGTGTGGGAACAGATTGCATACTCTGTGGAAACAGATTACAATCTGGGTGGAACACGGATTACTAACTGTGGATGGATTAGCTATCTATTGGAATGGATTACTAATCTGTGGAATGGATTACTAATCTGTGGAATGGATTACTAAGCTTGGAATGGATTACGAAGCTGTGGAAGGCGGATTACTAATCTGTGGAATGGATTACTAAACAGAATGGATTACTAATCGGTGGAATGGATTAATAATCTGTGGAATGGATTACTACTCTGTGGGGAAGGATTACTATCTGTGGAATGGATTAGCTAATCTGTGGAATGGCTTACTAATCTGTGGGAATGATTACTAATCTGTGGAATGGATTACTAATCTGTGGAATGGATTACTACTCTGTGGAATGGATTACTATACTACTGTGGCACGTAGTTAGCTACTCTTTGCAATGGTATTACTCATCATTTTGCATGGATTACTAATCCTGTGTCAATGGATTAGCTAATCTTTGGAATCGGATTACTAATCGTGGAACATTACTAATCTCGGAATTTGATTACAGAATAGTGTGGAATGGGATACTAATCATTTAAATGGCTTACTAATCTGTGTTCACTGATTACTAATCTGTGGAATGAATTACTAATCATAATGGATTAATAATCGGTGGAACGATTACTAATGTTTCTGTGGAACAGATTACTAATAGTGGAACGGATTATAATTCTGTGGAACGGATTACTAATCTGTGGAATCGATTACTAATCTGTGGAATGGATTACTAAACAGAACTGGATTACTAATCGGTGGAATGGATTACTAATCGGTGGAATGAATTACTAATCTGTGGAATCGATTACTAATCTGTGGAATGGATTACTACTCTGTGGAACGAATTAAGCTCTGGTGCAATACTTATTTTGCAATGGATACTAATCTGTTGGGAATTGATTAGCGAAACAGAATGGATTACTAATCGGTGGAATGAATTACTAATCTGTGGAATGAATTATATCTGTGAAATGGATTTCTAATCTGTGGAACAGATTACAAACTGTGTGAAGCGGATTCCTAATCTGTGGAAGAGGCGGATTACTAATCTGTGGCACGGATTACTACTGCTTTGGAATGGATTACTATCTGTGGAACGCAATTCTAATCTTGGAAGCGGATTACATCAGAAATGGATTAAGAATCGGTGGAACGGATTACTAATCGGTTTGAACGGATTACTAATCTGTGGAACGGATTAGCTAATCTGTGTGAACGTATTACGAAATCTGGGGAATGGATGACTATGCTGTGGAATGGCTTACTAATCTGTGAATGGATTGCCTAATCTGTTAGAACATTACTAATCTTTGGAATTGATTACTAAACTTTGGAAAGGAGGGGGGGGGTGGAGTACTAATCAGTGAAATGGTTATCTAATGGGGCGGATGGAACGATTTCTAATGACTGTGAAGCGGATACTAATCTGTGAACGATTAGCTAATCTGTGGAACGGATTACGAATCTGTGGAATGGATTACTAATCGGTGGAATGGATTACTAATCGGTGGAATGGATTACTAATCGGTGGAATGGATTACTAATCGGTGGAATGGATTACTAATCGGTGGAATGGATTACTAATCGGTGGAATGGATTACTAATCGGTGGAATGGATTACTAATCGGTGGAATGGATTACTAATCGGTGGAATGGATTACTAATCGGTGGAATGGATTACTAATCGGTGGAATGGATTACTAATCGGTGGAATGAATTACTAATCTGTGGAATGATACTATCTGTGAAAATGGATCTACTCTGTGGAATGGCTTAGCTAATTCTGTGGAACGGATTACTAATCTGTGGAACGAATTACTACTCTGTGGAACGGATTACTAATCTGTGGAATGGATTACTAATCTGTGGAACGAATTACTACTCTGTGCAATGGGGATTACTAATTCAGAATGGATTAATCATCGTGTAACTGGATTACTAATCCTGTGGAACGGATACTAATCTGTGGAACGGATTACTAATCCATTAGAACGGATTACTAATGCTGTGAATGGATTACTAATCTGTGGCATGGATTACTAATCTGTGGAACATTACTAATCTGTGGAATTGATTACTAATGCTTTGGAATGGATTACTAATCAGTGAAATGGATTACTAATCGGTGGAATGAATTACTAATCTGTGGAACGGATTACTAATCTGTGGAATCGATTACTAATCTGTGGAATCGATTACTAATCTGTGGAATCGATTACTAATCTGTGGAATGGATTACTAATCGGTGGAATGAATTACTAATCTGTGGAATCGATTACTAATCTGTGGAACGAATTACTACTCTGTGCAATGGATTACTATCTGTGGAAAGATATGCGACACCTAATGGATTACTAATCTGTTGAATGACTTACTTCTCTTGTGAAATGGATTTCTAATCTGTGGAACGTATTACTAACCCTGTGGAACGGATCTAACCTGTGGAACGATTACACTCTGTGAATCGTATTACTAATCTGGGGGAATGGATTATAATCTATTGAACATAGCACCATACAATCATTAATGTCTTTGGACTTCTTTTCGCTTCGCAGCAATGTCCACAAAGCATTCTTAACCAACACCGCATCACATTTGTGTATCGCTAATCATCCCCGTACGCAATGCACCATGGATTTAGGTCGCTCAAGCATGCAGGAAGAACATACTTCTGTCTCGTAGGCCTGTTATGGTGGCAAGATCTTAGCTATTGGATGATCATCATCAGACTATGCAACAAAGATGATAGATGTATGAAGCCGCTGGACACTGTGGAATGCTACAAAACCATACAGCAATAGCATGGACGGCATCTGCATCTCTCGGCTACCAGTGAAGAAATGCAAAGGTGCTGAAGTTGATGGCATATATACGTAATGGACGGCCCACCCGGTCTGTTTGCAGAGGTACGACCATGTGAAGGACAGGCAGGTGGGATTTCCTTGCACGTCTCCATCAATGTCGACAGGCCATTCTGTCTTTGCCTGGCAAGGATTTACCTATATTGTCCTTTTTTGAAGAGGTTGCATCATCTCGTGAGTACATTGTCACGTGTTTTAACGGATTGAGAATGCTAGGATGCTGAAGATGCTGTGACTCCTTGTCTTAGGTGGCTTCTCGCAGGTTTATAGGGGGTTCTTTTGTCTGCAGATGGTCATGGTCATAGTAGTCACCAATGTTGGCGTATTTGTGAATGGATTAAGGGTTAATACGAAAATGGAAATATATATCAGTGGAAAATGCAAATGAAGGGTGTGATAAAAGATCTAAACATTCACCAATGGAGCCGTGCATGCTGAGGTTACCAAGGTATTTGATAAAGGTTGTAAACATTGATATGATTCATAGAGGTTTGTGGCACAGCTGTTGAAAGTCTCATTTATTATAACAAAATGAGAATAAAACAAAACAATATCAACGGCGACACTTGGAGTATTTAGTGCCACAACTACATCCCTGTGTAAATTTGATGATGAAATTCATTGCGGGCAAACATGATTTTTCATCAAAATCTAGTTTACACGGTCTTTCTATGGGAAATACGCATATAGAGGGCGCTGCATATAAACATACACATTTATGACCTTTGAGGCATAATCTGGCAAGGAGTCAGCAATGGATTTTTCTGATTTTTGCGGAGGTAATAGGTCTTGCATGTCGTTACTTATAGCAGTTGTCAAAATTGGTGTCGCCATTGCTTAAAAATTGCTCTAAAAATAGACAATTATGCATGGGGTCAAATAGCTGTGGTGGGTCGTCAATGAGGGTACAGTTGGGTCAAAGACACTCAATAAAAACCAGAGCATCAATGATGCAGTAGCCTATAATATGATGCCTTTCAAAGACAAGCAAACAAAATCCTTTAAAGTACCTTATATATTATTTACAATAGCAACTGGCACATTAATACAATTTTGTTGTGGACTTTTAAAATACAGTTTTTGGTGTCTATATTATATACCAGAGTAACTTATTCAATTGAGATGAACTTAAGCCAAAAAGGTTGTTTTTCTAATGTATGATAATACAAATGCGCCTTTAAGCACGGCAAGATTAAATGGTTACTTCATTGCATACTTAAGTTAATAATAACATAGGATGTGAACCCCACCTAAATATGCCACACTAAATCTGAGTGTTTTTTTTTAAAATTCTTTTCACTTGATAGGACATCAGTGATGTAGGCTTATCATTAGCCAATCATGGAGTAGGCCTACGTAAATTTTATGACTTCCTGCTCTTAACAATGTTTTTTTTTGTGCATAGTTTACATGTACCCAGAACCACCAAAAAATATGAGCCTGGCCCATCCAAGGACAATCTATGCAGTAGACAGTTTGCCCGTGATCTGCAAGCAAACATTATTTTTAGTTCAGTTATACTTGGAATGGTAAATGTGAGAAGTAGAATGAAGTGCAAATGGTAAAATCATTCTTTTGATTATTGGAAAACAAACTTTCCATACTTATAAAAAATGGAAAAGAGTTCCAGATGTACCCCCCTTTTAAAATTGTACAGGAAACAATTTTTTGTTTTTTATTATGGCCTTTACACTAACAATACCCTAACCTTAAGGCCACAAATAAAAAAAAATTGCAGGTAGTTAGGAACTTTGAAGAGGGGGACATATGGAACTCTTGCCAAAAAAACAAAAACAAATGAAAATGGCTAATAAGATTAAAAACCTGATAATGGAATATCACATAGGTCTAATACATGTTATATTTATGGGTTGAAAATGAAATTTAAAAATAACATCTTTAAGGAGAAACTTTTAAAACTGTGTTTTTTAACTTTTTTATTTTCAAATGTTTAATTTCTCAAATAAAAAACAAAAACTTCAATTTTATTTAAAAAAATTGTTCTTGTGCACCCCCACCTTCTGTGAGTACGGTCTACAATATCTACAGTTTGACTGTTTTTTGAAAACAGATATTTAATGTAAGTAAGTAGTTTGAGGTAAGCATTTGCAGTTACAATAGCCTACTGATTTTTCAAACAATGAATGCCTACAGAACGGGAAAATAATAAAACTCGCCACCATACTTTTGATCTGTTAATAACAGCGCCAAATAGAATACATTTTCCTCTAAAAATGTGATTGATTCCATTAAAGAATTTAGATGGCTGATGTATTCCTATTAATTTAATATTTGGTTTCTTCTCTGTTAAAAATTGTTAACTTGTTCTTCTTTTAATTATGTTAACACTCAAGAGTAAACATGTTTTAGGACAAGTTGGTTTTAACATAATTGCAAAACATTCACACAATTTGCAATACAACTGTTCCAAGATCAAGTGTTAAATGAAATAGGTAGTAGAAAAGAAATTATGTTTCTTAGTGATATGACAATAAACAAATAGTTGTATTGAAAAGACAAATTCTAATCTATGAATATGTAGGCATTTGTCTGTTCCACTATATTTAATTAGCCACATTAAATAAGAAACATATTTTTTAACAAGAAGAGAGTCCTTACAATTCCCTAAGATGCATTGCTTCTGTCATTGAAACAACAGATTTTAAGCTTTTTATTATTTTTGCATACCTGAAACCCTTTAAACATTTAAGTCCTAAATTGTGTGAAAGCATGTTTTTGCATCTTTATAATGCCCATACCAGTGCATTAGTCACACCTGAAATAAGCTGAAAATTACCATCTTCATAAGTAATACAAATGCTCTTAATCACAATAGCAATTACAATAGCAAATGGTTACTTATTATCCATGCATAGTTGAGAATGACTACGATGTGAACTCTGCAAAATGCAAATGGAATCTGAGCTTTATTTTGTTTTTTCTTTGTAAAATAAATTCAGTTTTTCATGCGACAAGGACTTCGTGTAGTGATTAGGCCATCAATAGCCAATCATGGGGGCCTATGCAAACCTTTTGACCTACCGGTGTATTAAAATTAGTAATTGATTTTTACACAGAACCAAACAAATATGCAAATTTTAATGAAAAAACATTAAATCAAATATTGAAATTGATAGAATTCATAGTTATTTCCATGTTCAATTTAAAGGAACAACATTTTTTTTTTGGGTATTATTTAAGTGTCAATATTGTAAATCGGCAAGGTGACCTAATGGAGGTTTATGCTCCCAGGTGTCGCATGAATTTGCAGATGGAGCTGTGAATCCTTAAACATAGTTTAATGGAGAGGAACTCCTAACTTCGATCTTTTGTTTCTTCCCTAATTCTCACGCTACCTTTGAATGAACTTGACTTTCAATTAAACTGTTTGTGTCAATGCTAAGGCTATTAATGTTCTGTGCAAATCACTCATTATGTTTCTTTACAAATGATGGTAAAATCAAGTTCAATTTCAAGTTCAAGTTCAAATTTATTCAGCATAACATATCGTACGAGACAGAAATTGTAATACAGTACTAATATATATCATACATAGCGTCAATTGTAGACTGTGCTAAGATACTGGTGAGGTAATATGATATGATATGCTAGGGACAGCAATGACACCCCTATAGGCTTATGGTTTATTGCTGGCCCTGTATACCATAAAGTAAAATAACTCAATATTACAATAATGATACAACACAGCTGTTTGAAAGGATCATGAGCATCTTATTTCTAATGTCTCAATTCAATTATAGCATACAGTGTTTACAAACAGCTCAATCCACACAGGCCATGCTAAGTCAGTTATCTTCTTTTCATCAATTTGGTCAAAAAGGAAAAGTGTCTAGTAGTGTCTGGAATGTAAAGTGGTGGGTCCGTCCCTTTGGAAAAATCATTTAATATTCCATCAATGTCCTTGACTAATATACAACCGTTTTCAACCACTGGCACTATCAAATTAGGCTATTTCCTCCCACTGATAAATTACTAGACAGTGCATTTAATACTTTTATCCATAAGGATATGATAAAGGGTACACATTTTTCCACATTCAGTAATATGTGGCAAGCCACAAGGTTATACATACCTACAATTAGAGATTAACCGATATTTGTATCGGACATTGGATCGGCGGCCGATTTTGCTAAGCGGAAAAAAGATAGGATCGGCAAAATATGTCGAGCTTGCCGATCTCAACCGATAACTTATGAATGAAAGAAGGGACAAAGTATAATGGGAATTTACAGTTTTAATTGGAAACACGAGTACTCAAACTGATTTAATATGGTATTTTAGCTATCATCTGTCATCAATTATAACTTTAGCCTACATGGGAAACTAGGCTAATGAGCTACACTCTACATACTTACTATAATAATCACGATCGTCAACTTCAAGGCGGTTCCAAATTCAGAGATACTACAACTGTATGGTCCGTCTAAGTTACAACGCATGACAGGCGCATGACCTATGCTCTCCAACGGAAATCGTCGTTGTAAGTAAACTGAGAAAATTACTGCTTGTGCTTTTGTGGTGCTTCAAGTTCAAAGCCTTCAATGACATAAAAAAATCCTTAGAAAGCAGAGTCCAATACGGCCGAAATATTCCGTTTCAACTCTTTCGTTACGTGTTTTTTAGGTTTGTTTCACGTGCAGTGGCTGGTATTGTACAGCATCACGTGTCATTATAAATACGTAGAAGAGACTGGGAGAAGTAGTTTTTGTCAAAAATGTGCGGGCTGCAATGAATTCTCAGTGCTAATTTGCATAGAAACAGAACATTTAATAATAATATCTGTACCACCGCGTATGGCTGTACCAAGCTCACGTGGTGATACTCATCTCCTTCATTATCCTCATTGATGTAAGTTGCTTGAAACAGAAAAAAGGGGACAGCGAAAGTTTGTTTTGTTATTACGGCGGACTGGAAAGTATTTTCCCACAGTGTAGTTTGCGACACGGACTCAAAAAATATCTAAATTCCATTGATTACGCGTTGAGAGACTAAAGGAACAGCCATAGATTCTAGAGAAGGGTTAAGAAACTAATCTAAAAAGATAGGTTCTTTTATGGATGTTTTTGCATAGATGAGGCAGAAATTTTGATAATACGAGAAATCCCTAAACTATGGCGTACCACCTATGGAACCCATGGCACGAGAAATTAAACAATTTCTTAACGGTAGTTTTAGCTCTGTGAGGCGCTGACGAGCACCACAAAACTTTCCAAAATGATAGTATGCTACGTAATTAAGCTGAGTAATATGCAAGCTAATTTCCGAACCGCCGTAGTTTTGGATACACGAGCCAAACATGAGCGGGCGTTGTGGGACCTGTGGTTTAGAATGAATATCAATTTGCTTGAACATAAATAACGCTAATCCACAAAGGACATGTGCGATCAGTACTAATCTATCCAGCTCATGATTATATGAATACATAAAAAGAATAATGGGTCATCAGCAGCAAGGTCAAGAATTCTCAGCCTTTGCGAGGCGCGATGGTAAGGTCAGCTCAGCAATCGCCTAGCTCGGAAGCTGTCCTGTTGACTCTAAGACACGTGTTTTTCCGGGGAATCCCATTTACGTCATTGAGATTGATTGAGGGGGGGGGGTAAAAAATATGGGGGGGGGGGGGGTATGGGGGGGGGGGGGGGTTACTTACCGTGACAAACATATGTGTTAAAAGAAATGACTGGGAAAATCATAAAAAAATTAATACAAATGTGAAGAATGGGAATACAATTGATTGGTAAATTGTTCTGCGAAACAGAATTTTATAAATAATTTTTCGCCATATTTTACCGCCAAAGTAAACTGCAGTACTAGAGAGCCGTACACGCACATGTCCTTCGCACTTGTAAAGCATATTAGCATATTGTAGACGGCCGGACCTGGGGGATGGACGGCACGTGAATGCCGGTCGAAGACTACGGTATAATTGTAAACAAAAGTTTTGGATTAAAACTTTGAAGCACTCATTTTGAAATGCAATTAATAATAAAGTGAAAATCTTAATTGAAATGAGCATGAGGTCTGATATTCTGATGTACTCAGGACAGGAGTTGTTTGCGCGGAATTACAATGCCGCTTTGGATGTCAGGGGGGGTACTTATATTTACACACTTCTGGTAAGTAAAAGATAAACCGTTTACTCTAAAATACCTCATCGTGAAACTGTAACAAATGTGGACCACACAGATTTATTAAACTATAATCATCGTCGCAATTCCTATAAGTTTAAAAGTTGAACCACCAGTGCAACTCTACTAATACTCACTAGGTTGGTCGATCTTTAACATTAAGGACAAAAACCATCGGATAGGATGGGGATCGGCCGATACAGACAAAAAAAATGTATTCGGGCATCGGATCGGCAGAGGAAAACCTGGATCGGTTAATCTCTAGTACAATACTGTTTAGACTCTGCCCCAAGAAGAGGACAACACAGTTGACATAATTTACCTTGGCTCCAGTAGCAGGTGTTATAAGGCACTGGTGAGTGGTGGGACGTCAGTTGAATATTATAGGCGGGATCAACAAGACAACTAATACAATCTAGCAAGTTAAACATTTAAAATTTATGCAATTGGTTATAGCTAGAGCCAAATGCACATTGCCTCTTAGGGCTAGCATAGTGCATGGCTTTCAGCTTTAACACAGCATGCATCGCATTATAGGACAAAAGACAATAACCATATCTTGCTCTACCAACCACAATTCATTGCCCCAAAAACCACAAAAGGCGAACAAAATGACCAAAACGCCACATCGCTCAGAATTAAAAATCCACAACAAAACTTTTCAAAGAAAGTCATACTTGACCATACTGCAAGGTCAAAAGATATGGGCAAGACATGAGAGACTAGTTATGAGATAATATTGGGTTCTACGTCTATTGCGGCTGTTTACGGTTGATAACAATAGCCTATATTATATTATAGGCTAAAAATGCCCACTATCTATGTAACACCCAAAAGGGATCCATGAGGCCCACTAATTATTCAAAAATATTTAAAGCCACAAAATTAGCCCTCCATTTCGCATTCAAGGTCAAGACTAACATTTGTACTAGTAAAGGTACAAAATGAATTGGTCGTGCACTCTAAACCATAATTAGAAACGATCTTTACATCGGTTTATATGCACAATTTGACCTTTCATTGACTGAAAGTGCTTGACTTTGAAATTTTGGCCCATTTAGAGTCCTCATTTGAGTCGGAATCTATAACAAACTATACATTTTAGATTCAGTTATGATAAGGCGGAGAATTTGACATGATATTTATTTCAATTGCGACAGTTTTCAATTTTTAAGCCCGGTTAACTTTGTTATTTTCCCCTTCCCCAAAAGCCGGAATATTGAAGCGGCAAGCCCAGCAAAAAATCTTTCAACATCGATCAGGAACCCCCAAGAGACTTCAAATCTCGTCTCCAGAGTTGGTCAGGATCTACAGGCTGGTGTTCTACTATGCCATGGGAGAAGACTTCATATCCCCCTGTGAGGTGTGATCCGGGTGCTGGTCTAGCCGTATGTGACGTTGCTTCACAGATCCTTTTGCGTGTCGCCCCATGTACTTTTCTATTGATTTTAACTGTATTAATCTTGATGGTCTTGTGATTATGTGATTCAATAGTGAATAAGATGCTTCTTCGAACGTACATTTTCTTAATTAACATTAATAATTTCAATATGATTTTGCAGAATTACAAGGATAAAGAGGTTAATTTATGGGAATAAATTTAATCTTCGTTAGTTTAAAAGTAGCACAATTTTGATTGGCCCTTTCTTGTTAACTAAACATATCTCAATATTAAAACAAGCAAATTGAAACAGAACGAACAGCGTTGGAAGCTAAACGGAGCTGCCCTTGACGTTGATGTAAGAACAATAAACAGTCTTTCACTGCAATATTCAATAGGGTTTCAGGAATTACCAAGAAAGACATTGAATTATAGCGAATTATTAGAGAAACTTAATTTCGTTAGTAAAAAAGTGGCACAATTGTGATTTTACCCTTTCGTTTTTAACTAAACATCTATCGAGATTAAAAAAAGCAAATGGACAGAAGAAACGGCATTTGAAAGAATTAGACTCACTTAGCAAATCTGAGAGTGCATAAGAGTACAGACATTGATAGAAGAAAGCACAAGCATTGTTATGAGACGGTCGAAAAGATGTAGTCCTTGAAAACACAAGTTGCGAACAGATTAAGTGCCTCTTCAATGTAAGGCCATGTAGTTTGTCAAGCACGTCTGATATATGGTACAGGAGTTCAGAGAAAGAATGTGATACCAACTTGTTGAAAGGTCATGGGCATTTCCACTTATTATTATAATTCTTACTCTAAAAAGGTTGACAAAATTACTTTCTAAAACTGTCCAATATAAAAGCAACATAAGAAACATTAACATATTGTTCCTAATAAGCGGCCCCGGGGGCGGTGCAATGGCGGGCCTTTTTCAAAAGAGGGGGGCCGTTTATTAAGTTCAAAAATGGAAAGTCAAAACATACCCACCTTACACGTTTATAAAAGCCTTTTACTGGGGGTCCAGATGTGTTATACACATGAAAAGTCCACGAACATCACTTTGTAATTTGTAGAAAATATTGATGACAACAGCGATTATGATGGATTACGACAGTCCTGGCCATTAAATCATGCGATTTAGGTGAGCTTAACTCATTTTCTTGAATTGTTTCATCCAAAAATTCGTATAGGGGGGTGTTTATTAGAGCAGGGGCTTTTATTAGGAAACAACACGGTAATAAAGCAGTAACTATTTTAATAGATTATTTTAAAAAATCATATTTTTACATTAAATTGCTTCGAGGTTGCATATTCATGATTAGATGTCCCACATGATGTACATTTACAACAATAAAATCCCCTCTCAACATTACCTAGAATGCAAAATTAGAAAATAGGTATATGGTGGTAAAATCAGAGGGTGTATTGAGTCAATCCCACAATGACACCAGTTTTGGGAAATTTCACCTCAATAGGGCATTTGATCCCATAAAAATCCTAGTCTTAACACATAGATGTACATTACCATAAATCCACCTCTCAAAATACCTAGAATGCAAAATTAGAAATATGTCTATGGGAAAATCAGAGGGTATTGAGTCAATCCCACAATTGCACAGTTTGGGAAATTCACCTCAATTAGGGTCATGTGATCCCATAAAAAATCATAATCTTAACACATAGATGTACAGGTAAAACACTAAAACCCCGTCTCAACATTACCTAGAAGCAAAATTAGAAGAAAATAGTCTATGGTTAATCAGAGGGTGTATGATCAATCCCACAATGCACCAGTTTTGGGAAATTTCAACTCAATAGGGTTCAGTGATCCCATAAAAAATCCTATTATAAACACATAAAAACCTGACTTGTACGCTATTTTAGCCCACAAAGCGTTAGTACTTAAGGGAATTTGTAACATGGATATGAAATGTCTTGTGGTTCTTAACTTTAATCAACAAGTACCTGCCATGTGGTTAGTACAGTACCTATAGGCACACATTGCTATGTATCATGGGATTGTTCAAAAACAACCTCTGGGTTAAAAAATCTAGGTCTGAAGTATCTTTCAATGACATTAAAACGTACAGCTTGCATGCTGCCATAAATAAAAACAAAATGAGTACCTCCAACGTCCCCCCCCCCCAGGACTTATGGTTGGGGTGACTGTGATCCTTGAGCACACCAATTTTGACCCAATTGATACCATTCGGTTAGGGTCATCGATACCATGGTTGCAAAAAACAACACTCAATGATCTACACAACAATCAGGGCAAGAAAAAAAACAAGTTGTCTTAGAAGACCGCACGCATTTTCTTTTAAAATTGGTCTTTAGAGCATTTTTTGGTTTTTACTCATTTGAAAGATGTCAAATTTCAGAAATGATGAAAATTTGGCCGACTGC